>JAWQFJ010000005.1:341293-344760 GCA_034096865.1 Theodoxus fluviatilis
AGGGTTCCTCTGTACCTCAAGGAGGCTGAAGCTAAATCAGGGTTCCTCTGTACCTCAAGGAATCTGAGGCTAAATGAGGATTCCTCTGTACCTCAAGGAAGCTGAGGCTAAATGAGGGTTCCTCTGTACCTCAAGGAGGCTGAAGCTAAATCAGGGTTCCTCTGTACCTCAAGGAGGCTGAAGCTAAATCAGGGTTCCTCTGTACCTAAAGTAAGCTGAGGCTAAATCAGGGTTCCTCTGTACCTCAAGGAAGCTGAGGCTACATCAGGGTTCCTCTGAACCTCAAGGAGGCTGAAGCTAAATCAGGGTTCCTCTGTACCTCAAGGAGGCTGAAGCTAAATCAGGGTTCCTCTGTACCTCAAGGAAGCTGAGACTAAATGAGGGTTCCTCTGAACCTAAAGTAAGCTGAGGCTAAATCAGGGTTCCTCTGTACCTCAAGGAAGCTGAGGCTAAATCAGGGTTCCTCTGTACCTCAAGGAAGCTGAGGCTAAATGAGGGTTCGTCTGTACCTCAAGGAAGCTGAGGCTACATCAGGGTTCCTCTGTACCTACAGAAAGCTGAGGCTAAATGAGGGTTCCTCTGTACCTAAAGGAGGCTGAGGCTAAATGAGGGTTCCTCTGTACCTAAAGAAAGCTGAGGCTAAATGAGGGTTCCTCTGTACCTAAAGAAAGCTGAGGCGAAATGAGGGTTCCTCTGTACCTCAAGGAAGCTGAGGCTATATCAGGGTTCCTCTGAACCTAAAGGAAGCTGAGGCTAAATGAGGGTTCCTCTGTACCTCAAGGAAGCTGAGGCTATATCAGGGTTCCTCTGTACCTCAAGGAAGCTGAGGCTATATCAGGGTTCCTCTGTACCTAAAGGAGGCTGAGGCTAAGTCAGGGTTCCTCTGTACCTCAAGGAAGCTGAGGCTATATCAGGGTTCCTCTGTACCTAAAGGAAGCTGAGGCTAAATGAGGGTTCCTCTGTACCTCAAGGAAGCTGAGGCTATATCAGGGTTCCTCTGTACCTCAAGGAAGCTGAGGCTATATCAGGGTTCCTCTGTACCTAAAGGAGGCTGAGGCTAAATGAGGGTTCCTCTGTACCTAAAGAAAGCTGAGGCTAAATGAGGGTTCCTCTGTACCTCAAGGAAGCTGAGGCTAAATGAGGGTTCCTCTGTACCTCAAGGAAGCTGAGGCTAAATGAGGGTTCCTCTGTACCTCAAGGAAGCTGAGGCTAAATGAGGGTTCCTCTGTACCTCAAGGAAGCTGAGGCTAAATCAGGGTTCCTCTGTACCTCAAGGAACAGGGTTTGTACAGGTCATGGAAAACCTGGAAAGTCATGGAATTTGATTTTTCATTTTACAGGCCTGGAAAGTCATGGAATTTCAACTTAGGTCATGGAAAGTCATGGAATTTAAGAAAGAAAAAAAAAAGAAGAAAAAAAGACGTTTTCTAGGCTATGCTAGAATGGTAATGAATGTTCTTGAATCCTTACAGACGAAGAAGGAAACACAGTTCTAGAATAATTCTGGAATGTTATTCCAGAATATTATAGAATACTGACAGATAATTCTGGAACAATTCAAGATGAAATTCCAGAAAACTGACTGCACATTCTGGAACAATTCAAGAACAATAATTATATTATTGAGAAGAATAATTAGGTATGGAGAGTATTTTGGAATTGTTTAGCAAAAACATTCAAACAGAATATTTAGTTAAAAAACAACAAACCAATCTCTGTTAAATGTAGATTATTTAATACAGATTTTGAAATGGTACTCATCAGATGGTGTTTGAAACAACTGCACACATCAGAGATTCAGATAATATCTGAATCACCAATTTCCATCCAACTGATTTTATCAATCAAATCCCTTTCATAATTGTACCTCATACCTTGCAATTATAGTGAGCAGTGAAGAAAGTTATTGGGGACCTAATTGTAGATGCAGGTACAGCCACAGAGAAAGTCCATCTGTCTCTCGATTGCCTTGGGGAACTAATAGTCTCGAAAACTACGTCGACGGAAAAGCCACTTCTGTCGCCAAAAATGTAGCTTCTTAGGCAAGCGAAGCACACCCATTGCGATGGAGAGACCGATGAAAGTTTTAATCTCAGGAACTGTCACAAGTGCCCACTTGGAGCTGGTAGGAGGTGGATTCCTCTCTCTCTCTCTCTCTCAGCATACCGATGTGTCTCTGTCACAAGCGTTCCCACATCGCGCATGATCGCGTCTGTGAAGATCAGAGAAGACATGAAGAGGTTTGCGTCCGAGGGGATGTCAATCTTTACTCCTTGAGCGCGTCGAAAGGCGTGTCGCATACGAGAACGAAAATTTTCTGTCTGCCACGATCCTTGGAAGCCTAGAAACTCTTCCTCCGACGATTCCTCTTCCAACATCTCTCGCATCAGACATCGTCAAAATCAGCATCCATGTCGCTTCCTTTGGCCATGACGCGAAAAAAGTCAGAACGTCAGTCGAAAACTCGACAAAAATCACCCACAACACAGCTAAACGATGGGTGTCCGGATTTCGATCAGAAAAAAAAACTAAAAAAAAAAAAGAAACATCAAAAAAGAGAACTGTCACAGATTTACAGAACAACGCACAATTAGAAAGCGATCTAAAAAGTGCGTCGAAAGGGGGGTGGGAAAAATCTCTATCTAGCTTCCCAGCAGGCATTGCGAATAAAGTCGTCCACCTTCCTGAGGGAAGCTAAAGGAAAAAAAACTTCGTTTTATGCTACTGCATTTTTTTTTGTGAGATCTTGAGAACAGAAAAAGGAGGGCGTCAGCTAGGGGGGGAAGGGGGCAAAGAAATGTATATCGTAAACGCATTCAATTTTCAAACCTGGGGGAAGGGGGTGATCATACTCCCAATGGAACATTGATATTTAGATCATGATCCGCACCAGGACTTACAATTCTTCCCATCAGTAGTCATTCCCACGTGAGGGGGGTGACAGGGCTACTTCGGGAGCCTTGACATAACACACTAAGTGGGATAGTTTTTGCTCTATTCATTAAATTCTAGAGTTTTGAATCAAGATCCACTATTGTGTAATGCAAAGAATATGTGCACGCACTGCAAAAACTGGTGAGCGAACTCAAACAGCGAGTATGATTAGAACTGTTTTCTGGGTGATACAGAAAATGAAAATTGTGGACAATTAAGAACTGTGAATGAACGTTAGGTGATTTAACACTAAATCTTATATTCTGTGTGTGATCACTAAAGTGTCTTGCGTGTGTGTTTAAATGCTTTATTGTTCACTTCTTTTTTTAAATATCGTTTTATTTAAATTTTTCTATAATATTCTTTGAATGGTCTTGTTCTAGAAAAATATTCTAAGAAAAAGTAATGTTCTAGAATTTTCTAGAATTATTCTGGAATTAAAGAATTCTAGAATTATTCCATCAAATTTATTCCAGAACATTCTAGAATGTTCTAGAATGTTCTAGAATTTTATAAATTTCTAGAATGTCATT
>JAWQFJ010000006.1:0-32500 GCA_034096865.1 Theodoxus fluviatilis
TAATACTGAAATCGAAAAAGGACGGTAGGCAGCCCTGTAATTGCCATTCTCCTCCAACTTCTCTCCTTTAAAATGATGGAACAAAATGTCCCCTAATCTTGCATGGTTGCATCACAAGCAATACAATCACTAAATATGTAAATGTGAGAAAACAATCTACATCAGACAGGAATCAGAAAAAAATACAATGCACTTTAATATTTTCTACATGTATACACACTTTGAACTCAGTCAAGTGCAAGGCAAAAGCCAAAAAGAATTGCACTTGCCCTGCGTGAGTACTCAATCTTGCCCTGTATGTGTGTGTGTGTGTATTCAAACTTGCCCTGTGTGTGTGTATTCAAACTTGCCCTGTGTGTGTGGATTCAAACTTGCCTTGTGCGAGAACTCAAACTTGCCCTGTGCGAGGACTCAAACTTGCCCTGTGAGAAGACTCAAACTTGCCCTGTGCGAGGACTCAAACTTGCCCAGTGCGAGGACTCAAACTAGCCCTGTGAGAAGACTCAAACTTGCCCTGTGAGAAAACTCAAACTTGCCCAGTGCGAGGACTCAAACTTGCCCTGTGCGAATACTCAATCTGATCCTGTGTGTGTGAATTCAATCTTGCCCTGTGCAAGGACTCAAACCTGCCATGTGTGAGGACTCAATCTTGCCCTGCGTGAAAACTCAAACTTGCCCTGTGTAAGAATTCAAAGTTGCCTTGTGTGAGGACTCAAACTTGCCCTCCATGAGTACTCAATCTTGCCCTGTGTGAATACTCAAACTTGCCCTGTGCGAGTACTCAATCTTTCCCTGTGTGAGGACTCAAACTTGCCCTGCATGAGTACTCAATCTTGCCCTGTGTGAGGACTAAACTTGCCCTGTGTGAAGACTCAATCTTGCCCTATGTGAGAACTCAATCTTGCCCTGTGTAAGTACTCAATCTTGCCCTGTGTGAGGACTCAATCTTGCCCTGTGTGGGGACTCAAACTTGCCATGTGTGAGAACCAACTCAAACTTACTCTGTGGGAGGATTCAAACTCCACACAATGGTCAGCGAAAGGACCCTTGGCATCAATGAACTTGATCTTTGTGCCATTCAGGTTGCTACGGCGACCATTGGCAGCCATCTTGAAAGTCTGTGCAGGGTTGCTGGGCACAGTGGCCGACTTGGACAGTTCCAGTCTAAGGACACAAGAATGTGTACAGTGAGGCAACTCAGTTATAGAGATAGGATAGATGTTCACTCACAGACACACACACATTCTCTCTCTCTCTCTCTCTCTCTCTCTCTCTCTCTCTCTCTCTCTCTCTCTCTCTCTCTCTCTCTCTCTCTCTCTCTCTCTCTCACCACACACACTTACACATTCTCTCTCTCTCTCTCTCTCTCTCTCTCTCTCTCTCTCTCTCTCTCTCTCTCTCTCTCTCTCTCTCTCTCTCTCTCTCTCATATGCACACACACACACACACACACTTTCTTTCACACACACACACACACACACACACACACACACACACACACACACACACACACACACACACACACACACACACACAAACTCACTCAAACACCAAGGAAAACCTATTTCTCCCCTCATTATCCAGAGACCAGAGAAAAGAACACCGCGGGAGACAACCACCTACTTGACTACAGGCACCACATCCAGGGGCTGCTTGAGGGAGGCCGGCCCGTTCTTCTGGCAGACTCCTTTGGCATCCACCAGGCCAGCAGACCTGCTGCCCCTGCCACTGCTCCAGCCTGCCAGAAGAGGTTCCAGAGCTCGTGCGAAGGCGGCCTTGTAGTCTGTGTCGATCAGGCTTCCCTGGGTGGGGTGCAGTGGGTGCTGCCTCTGAACGATGGACTTGAGCCGCTCCATCAGGACCTGCAATCAAGGATCAGAAATGGAAAATCTCTACATTTTGCTCGAAATGCACAGTGATACAGAAGGGGGTTGAGTGCAGATGTCAAGAGTGCACACCCTCTGTAGCTTGCTGCTCATGGCAGTGGAGTGCACACCCTCTGTAGCTTGCTGCTCATGGCAGTGGAGTGCACACCCTCTGTAGCTTGCTGCTCATGGCAGTGGAGTGCACACCCTCTGTAGCTCGCTGCTCATGGCAGTGGAGTGCACACCCTCTGTAGCTTGCTGCTCATGGCAGTGGAGTGCACACCCTCTGTAGCTTGCTGCTCATGGCAGTGGAGTGCACACCCTCTGTAGCTTGCTGCTCATGGCAGTGGAGTGCACTCCCTCTGTAGCTTGCTGCTCATGGCAGTGGAGTGCTCACCCTCTGTAGCTTGCTGCTCATGGCAGTGGAGTGCACACCCCTCTGTAGCTTGCTGCTCATGGCAGTGGAGTGCACACCCTCTGTAGCTTGCTGCTCATGGCAGTGGAGTGCACACCCTCTGTAGCTTGCTGCTCATGGCAGTGGAGTGCACACCCTCTGTAGCTTGCTGCTCATGGCAGTGGAGGGCACACCCTCTGTAGCTTGCTGCTCATGGCAGTGGAGTGCACACCCTGTAGCTTGCTGCTCATGGCAGTGGAGTGCACACCCTCTGTAGCTTGCTGCTCATGGCAGTGGAGTGCACACCCTCTGTAGCTTGCTGCTCATGGCAGTGGAGGGCACACCCTCTGTAGCTTGCTGCTCATGGCAGTGGAGTGCACACCCTGTAGCTTGCTGCTCATGGCAGTGGAGTGCACACCCTCTGTAGCTTGCTGCTCATGGCAGTGGAGTGCTCACCCTGTAGCTTGCTGCTCATGGCAGTGGAGTGCACACCCTCTGTAGCTTGCTGCTCATGGCAGTGGAGTGCACACCCTCTGTAGCTTGCTGCTCATGGCAGTGGAGTGCACACCCTCTGTAGCTTGCTGCTCATGGCAGTGGAGTGCACACCCTCTGTAGCTTGCTGCTCATGGCAGTGGAGTGCACACCCTCTGTAGCTTGCTGCTCATGGCAGTGGAGTGCACACCCCTCTGTAGCTTGCTGCTCATGGCAGTGGAGTGCACACCCTCTGTAGCTTGCTGCTCATGGCAGTGGAGGGCACACCCTCTGTAGCTTGCTGCTCATGGCAGTGGAGTGCACACCCTGTAGCTTGCTGCTCATGGCAGTGGAGTGCACACCCTCTGTAGCTTGCTGCTCATGGCAGTGGAGTGCACACCCTCTGTAGCTTGCTGCTCATGGCAGTGGAGTGCACACCCTCTGTAGCTTGCTGCTCATGGCAGTGGAGTGCACACCCTCTGTAGCTTGCTGCTCATGGCAGTGGAGTGCACACCCTCTGTAGCTTGCTGCTCATGGCAGTGGAGTATGAAGGTGCACAAATCCTACAGTAGCATTGTTGAGCAAGGTGCTGAATTAACTCACATTGCCTCTCTCTCCACCCAGGAGTAATACTGAGTGCCAGTGAAGGTAGTGATGGCACACAGTGGCGCGATTGATGCTTGTAAGCGGCCATAAGTCAGCATCAGTTTGCTCAAAGCCCCCCTCATCAGCAGGAACACCTGGCCACTAGGCTTTCAGGACCTGCTCCAGTAGCTCAGCCAGGGGCGGCACCGAGCAGTTGGCAAGACTACCTGGAGACATCAGGACAAGGTCAGGTCATGCAGATCCACCTGTGCCTTCAAACCACCCCATGGAATTGAACCCAACTCATGCGTAACCACACTTTGTATCCGACCCCAAGAAGGGTCACTACAGGCTCATATCAAACAAATAGATAAACAAACAAACAAGCAGTATCACTACTGTCACTCAGAGACTTACATAGGCAAGGTCCAGAAACTCAAACTTGTTAGCAGAACTGGAGAAGGCAGCAGAGGTAACCAGGTGCACTTTGAGAGTGGGCAACACTGAAGTCAGGCTCCGCAGCTGTTCTTTGTACAGTGCCTCTTTCTCCTTGTGCTGCCTGCAAGCACCAAGTCCCACTCCCTCACTCAGTCACATCATCATCATCATCATCATCATCACAACCATTTTGTACTGGCAGCAACCATCTTGTTCCATCACATCATCACTACCAGTCAATCTACAGTCAATCAATCAATCAATCAGTCTGCCAATCTGTCTGTCAGCCAGTTAGTCAATCGATCAATCAATAGATCAATCAATTGGTCGGTCGGTTGGTTGGTCAGTCAGTCAGTAAGACAATCAATCAATCAATTAAGCAGCCAGTCAATAGTCAGTCAGTCTGTCATTCATTCATTCATTCAATCAATCAATTATTCAGTCAGTCAGTCAGCCAGTTAATCAATAAGTCAGTCAGTCTATTAATCAGTTAGTCAGTGATTCACTCGATCAATCAATAGCTTAATCAATCAATGATTTTAATCAATCAGGAAATCAATATCTATATCAGTCATTCAATAAACCAACCAACCAGCCAACTAACTCTCCTCTGTCCATTCATCATTTGTCTGTTCATTCACTTGTCCAGGCTCAGGCACTCACTTGTCCAGGCTCAGGCACTCACTTGTTCAGGCTCAGGCACTCACTTGTCCAGGCTCAGGCACTCACTTGTCCAGGCTCAGGCACTCACTTGTCCAGGCTCAGGCACTCACTTGTCCAGGCTCAGGCACTCACTTGTCCAGGCTCAGGCACTTACTTGTTCAGGCTCAGACACTCACTTGTCCAGGCTCAGGCACTCACTTTTCCAGGCTCAGGCACTCACTTGTCCAGGCTCAGGCACTCACTTGTCCAGGCTCAGGCACTCACTTGTCCAGCCTCAGGCACTCACTCAGGCACTCACTTGTCCAGGCTCAGGCACTCACTCAGGCACTCACTTGTCCAGGCTCAGGCACTCACTTGTCCAGGCTCAGACACTCACTTGTCCAGGCTCAGACACTCACTTGTTCAGGCTCAGGCACTCACTTGTTCAGGCTCAGGCACTCACTCAGGCACTCACTTGTCCAGACTCAGGCACTCACTCAGGCACTCACTTGTCCAGACTCAGGCACTCACTTGTCCAGGCTCAGGCACTCACTTGTCCAGGCTCAGACACTCACTTGTCCAGGCTCAGGCACTCACTTGTCCAGGCTCATGCACTCACTTGTCCAGGCTCAGGCACTCACTTGTCCAGGCTCAGGCACACACTTGTCCAGGCTCAGGCACTCACTTGTCCAGGCTCAGGCCACTCACTTGTCCAGGCTCAGGCACTCACTTGTCCAGGCTCAGGCACTCACTTGTCCAGGCTCAGGCACTCATTTGTCCAGGCTCAGGCACTCATTTGTCCAGGCCCAGGCACTCACTTGTCCAGGCTCAGGCACTCACTTGTCCAGGCTCAGGCACTCACTTGTCCAGGCTCAGGCACTCATTTGTCCAGGCTCAGGCACTCACTTGTCCAGGCTCAGGCACTCACTTGTCCAGGCTCAGGCACTCATTTGTCCAGGCTCAGGCACTCATTTGTCCAGGCTCAGGCACTCACTTGTCCAGGCTCAGACACTCACTTGTCCAGGCCCAGGCACTCACTTGTCCAGGCTCAGGCACTCATTTGTCCAGGCTCAGGCACTCACTTGTCCAGGCTCAGGCACTCACTTGTCCAGGCTCAGGCACTCACTTGTCCAGGCTCAGGCACTCACTCAGGCACTCACTTGTCCAGGCTCAGGCACTCACTTGTCCAGCCTCAGGCACTCACTCAGGCACTCACTTGTCCAGGCTCAGGCACTCACTCAGGCACTCACTTGTCCAGGCTCAGGCACTCTCTTGTCCAGGCTCAGGCACTCACTCAGGCACTCACTTGTCCAGGCTCAGGCACTCACTTGTCCAGGCTCAGGCACTCACTTGTCCAGCCTCAGGCACTCACTCAGGCACTCACTTGTCCAGGCTCAGGCACTCACTCAGGCACTCACTTGTCCAGGCTCAGGCACTCACTTGTCCAGGCTCAGGCACTCACTTGTCCAGGCTCAGGCACTCACTCAGGCACTCACTTGTCCAGGCTCAGGCACTCACTTGTTCAGGCTCAGGCACTCACTCAGGCATTCACTTGTCCAGGCTCAGGCACTCTCTTGTCCAGGCTCAGGCACTCACTCAGGCACTCACTTGTCCAGGCTCAGGCACTCACTTGTCCAGGCTCAGGCATTCACTTGTCCAGGTTCATGCACTCACTTGTCCAGGCTCAGGCACTCACTTGTCCAGGCTCATGCACTCACGTGTCCAGGCTCAGGCACTCACTTGTCCAGGCTCAGGCACTCACTTGTCCAGGCTCAGGCACTCACTTGTCCAGGCTCAGGCACTCACTTGTCCAGGCTCAGGCACTCACTTGTCCAGGCTCAGACACTCACTTGTCCAGGCTCAGACACTCACTTGTCCAGGCTCATGCACTCACTTGTCCAGGCTCAGACACTCACTTGTCCAGGCTCAGACACTCACTTGTCCAGGCTCAGGCACTCACTTGTCCAGGCTCAGACACTCATTTGTCCAGGCTCAGGCACTCACTTGTCCAGGCTCAGGCACTCATTTGTCCAGGCTCAGGCACTCACATGTCCAGGCTCAGGCACTCACTTGTCCAGGCTCAGGCACTCACTTGTCCAGGCTCATGCACTCACTTGTCCAGGCTCAGACACTCACTTGTCCAGGCTCAGGCACTCACTTGTTCAGGCTCATGCACTCACTTGTCCAGGCTCAGGCACTCACTTGTCCAGGCTCAGACACTCACTCAGGCACTCACTTGTCCAGCCTCAGGCACTCACTTGTCCAGGCTCAGGCACTCACTTGTCCAGGCTCAGACACTCACTTGTCCAGGCTCAGACACTCACTTGTTCAGGCTCAGGCACTCACTTGTCCAGGCTCAGGCACTCACTTGTCCAGGCTCAGGCACTCATTTGTCCAGGCTCATGCACTCACTTGTCCACATCTCCCAGAAGGGTTGCCTTGGTGTTTGCAATGCGCTCCGTCATGTTGTCAAAGAGTGAGGTGATGGCTGACCGCTCCTTGTCTGCATTGCGATTGATCTCCTCCAGCAGCGCTCGGAACAGCAGGATGGCCTCCTTGACGGAGCTCTGCAGGTCGTGGATGGCCTGGAACATCATCACAGTCTGCGTGACAAACAAGTCAGAGACAATGAAAAGAATTCTTGGACAGACTTCAGATAACGGGCCACACTGGTGGATTCATCTAAGGCCATGCTTGCTGACGGGCCAAAGTGTATGAATGGTGTTAAAAAAACACAACAAATATTCAGCATTTTGGTCAGGATTTACATTTGTTCCTTTATTCATTTATGTATGCCTATCATATGCTGCGACCCTCAGCTGACATGGCCTGCAAGTTTCAGTCTCTCCCTCATCCCTCTCCTTGGACGAGTGCACAAGTGTGGCCCATTATTGGAAGCCTTTCTGAATTTTCTTCAAGTAGCCTGCCAACCCTGCACCAATATCTAAAGATAAATCATGCTCCCCCCCCCCCCCCCCCCCCCCCCCCCCAAGTATCTCAGCCTGACAAACAAGGAAGATGCAATGAAAAGAATTACTTCCCATGCTGTCAGTGACCTATGTGCAACACCCAGGTAAATACCATATTGACATTTTGAGAGAAGTTTTCTATATCTCAACCTGACACCTAAGGCAGAGGCAATGAAAAGAATTATTGCTCACAAAGCAGCAGTTATGTGACCAGGAAATATGATATGTAGTTTGTTGTATAAAAGCTACTGTAAATATACCATCTTGGTAGTCTGTGACTCAGAATGTGAGTGGAGCTGAATCCATGTGCTGTGCAGGCCTCGTTATGAAACTAACATGACTGCCATGAAAATGCAGTCCATGGCGACCAGAGTAGTTTGAAAGCAAGTGTTGAAAGAATAATTGTAGTTTGTGGGAAAATAAGGGGCGAAAGCCCACCCTGCATTCAGGACGACCTACCGTTTGCCAGGCGGTAGGCGAGCCCCAAATGTGCACTCTTGAACGACTCGTCATGACCGAGCGGTAGCCAAGATGGCTTCCACAATACCTTCTCATCGTCACGGATTGCGTGCATGCGTGATTAAGTAATACCATGCATACAGCAGATTAATCTGAACTTAATAATTTCTCTTATGCTGCAAAAATGCTTTTCCCCCCTTCTTTTCTTAGTGGATTCCTCAAGCACTCTTAGGGCTGGGAACATGGGACAGCATGTAGTTTGTTGGCAGAGAAAAATAGGGTCTGTTGGGTAACCGTTAAAAAAAAGTTTTCCTTACTAAATTTAGAATGATAATTTAGAGAAGGAAAATGTAGAGTGAATAGTTGAGGCTCAGCTGGCAGTTTTGGGCAATATGGAAATGGCAGCAAGGGGAAGAAATTGCTGGTACAGGACATCACTCCCTGTTCTTACTGCCAGAGCTACTGGCTCAAGGCCAGTGGTTAGGATGCTGGCCTAGCAGCTGGCAGGTGCAGCGTTCATTGCAGCATGGATCCTAGAGTGACATCCTTGGGCAGGGTGCTTTGCCTGCAAAGTCCCTCCCACTGAGGAGTAAAACCAGGTGCTGGACACCGCCCAGTGGCAACCAGGGGTGAACGTCCCCAAAATAAACTCTAATGTATTTGAGCAAATTAAAACATCATTATCATTATTATCACCATCATTATTAGAACAGACAAAAACCCTTTGACTCACAGAGACACTCTGATCCAGTTTCTTGTGGCTCTGGTTGTAGGCCGTCTCCAAATCCACACAGTGGGTACGACTCTCTCTGGAGGCAAGAGAAAGCAATACACGAATTACCACCAATGAGACTTCTGCCTTCCTGGGTCAGTGATTGACTGCAATATAGTGTTGTCTTCCAAATCATGGATGACTACCAAAGGACATCTGCTGCTCAGCTAGAGAGCCAGTTGGGTAGAAATCCAACACAGGAAGCCATACTGAGCAAATGAAACGCTGTAAACTCTGCCTTCAAGTGGCTGCTAGAACTGTTCCGCACATTTCCTTTCTCAAAACCAAGTCAAATCTTTGATCCTCCACAGGCTCCTGAAAGAGGGAGATTAATGTACAAATGTATCTCTAGACTCTATCCGACACAACATGGGTTTAACTTCTGCGGGAAATACTTCCAACTCCAAGCTCACTCACTGCCACAGAAAGGGTTCCTCATTCAGCACTGTGCTTCCCCTGTCCTCTTGAGTGACCGTGTGCTCCAGGCATGTGAGCAGCACCGAGCCTGGCCTGCACTGCAAATGTTGGTTCTATACAGCAGTAAGCTCTGCATGACAGATTTGGTTTGGCAAGAGTAACATACAGCTGGAGTGGCTCCATGCCCCCCTCCATGCCCCCCTTGACAGCTGGCGTGGCTCCATGCCCCCCTTGACAGCTGGACCCCCTGGCTGCTGGGTTTTGGGGTCTGCTCTGGTAGCTCAGCCAGGGGCAGCCCAAGCAGCCAAAGAGGTCCCATTAGGAATTGGCCAAAGACTTTGAGTACCCTACACTATACCAACATTGCCAATGCTTTGCAGCACTGAGCTCCCTATAGATATCTACATCAATTTCCTCCAATGAACAGCTGATTCTGTGGCAAATTGTATGTAGTGCAATGTACACATTGATACAACAATGACAGAGAGCACAGAAACAGAATCCCAATCTGATTTAATGCACTTGCTACACTTTTTTTAAAAACAGAACTCGACAAAAGGCAACTAGATTTTCATAGTGAATAGATTGATTGTGTGGAAGAAAAGAACAAAGAGGGAGATATCAAACAATGTCGCACTCCAATTTAATTTTGACCTTCATCAAACAGTCACATCAATCCTGCATACTTACATTCTCATGTCTCGGAAGCAGTTGATGCAAAGCATAATTTTCTTCTCATTGGAAAACATTATGTAGGGTTCACCGTGAAGAGCTGAAATAATGAAAAACAAAACCCCCACAAATGTATGCATTACCATTAATTATACCATAGAATGAATAGAGATTTGCCATTGAAAAGCGACTACACCAAAGCAGCAAAAAATGCTTCCATCCGTGTATTGAGCAGTGACAAGTGGCTTCTGCAAGTGTACAGAAAAGAATTGTGCAACACATTGTTCATAAACCCTTTGGTTTTAATTTCTGTGACAACCACCTTTTATTTCCAGTTTTGGCCATGGATGTCCAATCGGCAAGACCCCTGTCCTTCATGTTTTGCTGCCTCTTGGACCAGCATCAGGCCCCACATCATCAGCATGTTAGCCTGGGCCCGTATTCACAACGGCGATTTATATTTTTAACACTCGATTTATCCCCTAGCCCCGCGTTATCTTGATCGGTTAGATAAGGTACGCTCGTCAGAGGATCCTAGGTTGCGCTTTGCTATATATACTGGTTTCCAGCCAAGGGAGAGCGGAACAGGCAGCTGGAATCGTCTGAGTTTAGAGATAAATCGGAGTTAAAATAAATCGCCGATAAATCGCCGTTGTGAATACGGGCCCTGAAGATTACCATAAATCTCATACTACAGGCCACACCTTTTCTCTGCCACTACCAGCATGTGTCTTACATTCTGATGCATCTTACATGTGGAAAAATCCTTGTGAGATCAAAGTTCGATATCGTTATGGAGGTGACTATGTGAACGCTACTCATGCAAATGGGCTCATGCAGACTTGAATGCTGCCACAATGGAAGAACTGAAATGAAATACAGTAAAACCTCAGAATTACCACCACCTCTGGGACCACCCTGAAGTGGTTGTGATTATGAGAAGGTTCTAATTCTGAACTTGACTCTCTGGTTCAAGGATGTCGACAATGTGTTTATTATAGCGAAGGAAATTAATTTTACTTGCATTTTAAACAAAAAGATGCATTTTTATCTAAACACAAACTCTGATTTATATTCAATCTTGCCTAAAAAAACAACAACAAAACATTCAGGCCTTTTTCTTCTTCTTGTTGCCATGTTTCCACACCACAGCTTTTTTTCTTCTTTCTTTTTCTTTTAAAAAATAAATCTCCTTATCGTCTTTGTGTTTTTTTAAATGAGTGGTCAGACTTACAGCATCTTTTGTGGATGCTTCTGGTTCGCTTGGATAGGCGGACCACATCATGCGCGGAGAACATCCTAGGACGATGGGTGTCCTCCCGACAGGTGGAGCAGAGGGGCTGGGTGCATGTGTTGCAGAACCACATGTCGCTGGGCCCGTATTCACAACGGCGATTTATATTTTTAACACTCGATTTATCCCCTAGCCCCGCGTTATCTTGATCGGTTAGATAAGGTACGCTCGTCAGAGGATCCTAGGTTGCGCTTTGCTATATATACTGGTTTCCAGCCAAGGGAGAGCGGAACAGGCAGCTGGAATCGTCTGAGTTTAGAGATAAATCGGAGTTAAAATAAATCGCCGATAAATCGCCGTTGTGAATACGGGCCCTGAAGATTACCATAAATCTCATACTACAGGCCACACCTTTTCTCTGCCACTACCAGCATGTGTCTTACATTCTGATGCATCTTACATGTGGAAAAATCCTTGTGAGATCAAAGTTCGATATCGTTATGGAGGTGACTATGTGAACGCTACTCATGCAAATGGGCTCATGCAGACTTGAATGCTGCCACAATGGAAGAACTGAAATGAAATACAGTAAAACCTCAGAATTACCACCACCTCTGGGACCACCCTGAAGTGGTTGTGATTATGAGAAGGTTCTAATTCTGAACTTGACTCTCTGGTTCAAGGATGTCGACAATGTGTTTATTATAGCGAAGGAAATTAATTTTACTTGCATTTTAAACAAAAAGATGCATTTTTATCTAAACACAAACTCTGATTTATATTCAATCTTGCCTAAAAAAACAACAACAAAACATTCAGGCCTTTTTCTTCTTCTTGTTGCCATGTTTCCACACCACAGCTTTTTTTCCTTTTTTTTATATAAATAAATCTCCTTATCGTCTTTGTGTTTCTGAAATGAGTGGACAGACTTACAGCATCTTTTGTGGATGCTTCTGGTTCGCTTGGACAGGCGGACCACGTCATGCGCGGAGAACATCCTAGGACGATGGGTGTCCTCCCGACAGGTGGAGCAGAGGGGCTGGGTGCATGTGTTGCAGAACCACATGTCGTCTCCCTTCTGCAACACAACACACACTATGCTGCAACAACACAACACACACTATGCTGCAACAACATGACACACACTACGCTGCAACAACACGACACACGCTACAACACAACACACACTACGCTGCAACAACACGACACACAGTACGCTGCAACAACAAAACACACACTATGCTGCAACATCACGACACACACTACACTGCAACAACACAACACACACTGCGCTGAAACAACACAACACACACTACGCTGCAACAACATGACACACCCTATGCTGCAACAACATGACACACGCTGCGCTGCAACAACACGACACAACTATGCTGCAACAACACGACACACACTATGCTGCAACAACACAACACACACTACGCTGCAACAACACGACACACACTACACTGCAACAACACAACACACACTACGTTGCAACAACACAACACACACTACGCTGCAACAACACGACCCACACTACACTGCAACAACACACTATGCTGCAACAACACGACCCACACTACACTGCAACAACACGACACACACTACGCTGCAACAACACAACACACGCTATGCTGCAACAACACAACACACACTACGCTGCAACAACACGACCCACACTACACTGCAACAACACGACACACACTACGCTGCAACAACACAACACACGCTATGCTGCAACAACACAACACACGCTATGCTGCAACAACACGACCCACACTACACTGCAACAACACGACCCACACTACACTGCAACAACACGACCCACACTACACTGCAACAACACGACCCACACTACACTGCAACAACACAACACACACTACACTGCAACAACACGACCCACACTACACTGCAACAACACGACCCACACTACACTGCAACAACACGACACACACTATGCTGCAACAACATGACACACGCTATGCTGCAACAACACGACCCACACTACGCTGCAACAACACAACACCCACTACGCTGCAACAACACGACCCACACTACACTGCAACAACACGACACACCCTATGCTGCAACAACATGACACACGCTGCGCTGCAACAACACGACACACACTACACTGCAACAACACGACCCACACTACACTGCAACAACACGACACACACTACGCTGCAACAACACAACACACACTACACTGCAACAACACGACCCACACTATGCTGCAACAACACGACACACACTATGCTGCAACAACATGACACACGCTATGCTGCAACAACACGACACACGCTACAACACAACACACACTACACTGCAACAACACAACACACACTATGCTGCACCAACACAACACACACTATGCTGCAACAACACGACACACACTATGCTGCAACAACATGACACACGCTATGCTGCAACAACACGACACACCCTATGCTGCAACAACAAAACACACGCTACAACACAACACACACTACACTGCAACAACATGACACACTATGCTGCAACAACACAACACACACTATGCTGCAACAACACAACACACGCTACAACACAACACACACTACACTGCAACAATATGACACACACTAACTGTGACTAAGCTGTCCCAAGATTCAATATTTTGCAGGAGAAAACAGGGTAGTAAAAAAATCTCCTGAGACTATTTTCTATTTGGATTTGTTGGGGTGAATATTTGATTGTGACAGTTAGTGGCTTTAAACTGAAAACCATGCCTTGCTTATGCAGTAATCATGACAATCATTATCATTACCACCATTACTACCACCATCATCACTATCATCATCATCATCTCAATCATCATTGCAGTTACCACCACCACCATCACTGCCACCACCACCATCATCATCGTCACTATCATCATCATCTCAATCATCATTGCAGTTACCAAGACCACCATCACTGCCACCACCAGCAGCATCATCATCATCATCACTATCATCATCATCATCTCAATCATCATTGCAGTTACCACCACCACCATCACTGCCACCACCACCAGCATCATCATCATCATCATCATCATCATCATCACTATCATCATCTCAATCATCATTGCAGTTACCACCACCACCATCACTGCACCACCATCATCATCACTATCATCATCATCTCAATCATAATTGCAGTTACCACCATCACCATCACTGCCACCACCACTACTACCATCATCATCACAATCATCATCGCAGTTACCACCACCACCAACATCACTGCCACCGCCACCACCAACATCACTGCCACCGCCACCGCCAACATCACTGCCACCGCCACCACCAACATCACTGCCACCGCCACCACCAACATCACTGCCACCGCCACCACCAACATCACTGCCACCGCCACCACCATCACTGCCACCGCCACCACCAACATCACTGCCACCGCCACCACCAACATCACTGCCACTGCCACCACCATAATCACTAACATAAGGCAAGCAACAAAAAAGAAGCTGTGGTACCAGTAACTTGATGGACCCTATTTTTTTCTGCTGGCCCTAAACATTTGTACTGAGAGTGAAAAAAAAAATGAAAAAAAGAAAGAAATTGACAGTAAACAACAAACTGCATGCTGATCCATTTTCCCTGCCCTATACATGTCTATGATCACTTGGGAATTCCACTACATTAAAAGTAAAAGAAAAAGGCATTTTTCAGCACACACATGGCTCATTCTCTGGAAAGGTACACAAGGAGGGGTTACGTCCTTAAATTGGTCAGACCAAAAGTATTACACTATAAGACCCAAATCTATTCAAGTAGACAAACAAAAAACATATTTAAGAAACACCATGAGCAATGGGAAAAGGCTGAGTGTAAAATTTGAGCTTTTATCGCTAGTTGTGTTGGCCAAATGTGCCGATTTCAGCTGGCCAGTTTGTTACACGGAAAAACGAGAACTTTTCAGATAACAATTGCAACTGGATTTTCCTGTTAAATTTCAAAAAGAACGGTTGTATTTTAATCTATTACACACATACTTGACGATTACAGATCACGTTTGTAAAAATTTTGCACTTTTGTGAAACAATTAGGGATTTAATTTTGCTGACTTGTTCGTAACATGTCGTGTCCGATCGAAGGTTTTGTAAATATATACTCGGCGGAAGAATATTAAGCAAACGAATTGACCCAATTCCATGTCCATTCATAAACAGAATGTTTGAGAGAGTCATATTTGATAGAAAACACAATTTATGAAGGGAAACTTGCTAGATGTGAGATGAAATTGCGTCATTTCTGAATTTGTGTCCACAAAATGCGTTACGACACAGCAATCAACTGGACTACATTTTTCAAGGCAAACTAGTCCTGAAAGGGGAATAACTGCAAAGGTCCTACGCAGAAGGACATACTGAGTGATCCCTGTGTGGTTTTCACAAACTGCGTGTTCGCGGAAAGCAGTACTGTAAACTCAAATATGTGGTGTCCGCTTCGTTCGTCAGTGTTACGAACTAGAAATGCCCGCCATTTCTTCCAGTGTGCTAGCTGAAGATCGCCTACGATGGAAAATTCAGGATTTTAGTAATGTTTCTCATCGTTAAATGTGAAACTTTATTCCTTTTTTAATCTTTAGTTGTGCTTACCGATTGTTGTTGACTAAGTTTGTGAGGTGAAAATAGATCGAAAACCGGTTCGATCCGTCAAACGGAAACATTTCTTTGAAAATGTGTGGTTTCTTGTGAAATTAAACATAAAAGTGGACAGCATTACCCTTCATACCGGACCCAAAATTATTCCTTACCGTATCTTACAACTTTATTTAAAGTTTTGTTACTAAAATAGCATGTTTTGTCGATCTATTGCTTGTTCTTTCTTGTTCGTAAACAAGACACGATGGAAGTGTCTTTGTTACAACCTAGAGATTATCCTTGAGATATATTGTTTAAAATTTGTTTTGTTTTTTCCCCTGATGCTTTCATGGTGAAAAGGCTTTCTAGATCTTTGTTTACTTCTCTCCAATACGCAAGCAATAGTGATGGCACATCAATACTTAAATAACATGTGGATTTTGCTTTTGTTCAACTGGTTTGTAACAAGACACGATAAGTAAAGTGTCTAATTTTGTTCCAAATGTCAAGATTAATAAGTTATCTATTGCAAGCTATTTATGATGTGTTTATGAATCGTTTTCAACATGTTTTGTAAGGAAATTATCTGAAAACCATTATGTTTTGACCACATTTAATATCTGTTTGGCGTCCAGTGTTACAAACTAGAAATGTGGTCAAGCACCTCTTCATACCCCATTTACTTAGAAAAAGGCAAAGACCTTGCTCCAGTTTTACTCTAGATGATAGGTCCAAGCATTCTTTTACCTGAATATGTACTTTTAATACAAATATTTGATGAAAAATATTTCACCACCCATGATGTAACAGATTTGTGTACCTTTCCAGAGAATGAGCCATCAACAAAACATCTAAGTGTTACAGAATAACAAGAAAGATGGCAGATGAGCAGACATGACTGTTACACAGATTGAAGTGCTTTACTGTATTTCATTTCATTTTTTCTGGCCTGTTGAGCCAGCGACTCAGCAGTTTTATCTGGAGTAAGGACATTACTCCAGAGGCTGGAGCAGGGAGTGAATTCAAATGCCCCTGGTGATGCCCTCTCCACAGACTCCATAATCCATTGACTAGACTATTCATTCTGCAGCCAGCAACAGGGACAGGCCATGGAAGATCTAAAGATACAATAGTGCTGGCTTTCATTCCATAAATTCAAAACATATTAACCCATGCCCTCACCCTTATCTTGCAGGTACACCAGGCTCCATCTCCCATAGATCTCCATTCTCTCCATCTCCAGACTTTCTATCTTGGTATCTGACTGAAGGGTGGATGGATAAATTGAGGGTGGGGAGAAGAAGTATGATGATGAGGAGGATTGAAGCAAAGTGGGTGAGCAAAGAGGAAGGAGAGATGAGGGAGAGATATATGGATGAAGAATGGAGGGGGGTGATGGAATGAGAAGAGAACAGAGAGGATAAAGAACAGAGGGTGATTGCAAGGAAGATGGGGCAGGGTGAGGTTACATAAACAAGGGATGGAGCTTTGGGAGGGAGGGAGGGGGAGAGAGAAAAGGAGGGGGGGGGGGGGGGGAGAGAGAGAGAGAGAGAGAGAGAGAGAGAGAGAGAGAGAGAGAGAGAGAGAGAGAGAGAGAGAGAGAGAGAGAGAGAGAGAGAGAGGGAGAGGGTGAGTAAATGAAGAGAGAAAAGAGAAAGGAGAGAGGAAGAGGAGCACTTGGGGAAGGAATTTGGAGGAGGGGAGAGAAATGAGGGTCAGGAGTAACTCTTAAGACCCATTACACTGCAAGGCCCCTACAGACTTGTGAGTGATGGGCAAGTCTATTGCACTGGACACTTCTCCCTCCCCAACCACCAGCACACCATCACTCTCCTGCAGAATCACACAGGAGACAGGAGAAAACAGTGAAGGAAAAGATGGGAGAAATTTGAGTGAATGAAAATGGGGAAAGGAAACAGAAGACAGATGATCAGAGACATGCAGGCAGGCAGGGCAGCCAGCCAGCCACACAGACACTCAAGTGAAAGGTGAAGGATGAAGAAGGCTCTGTCTGATTGCATGACAGTGATTTTTATAACAGCAATGGTGTGGTCAGAAGTAATAGGCAGATTCAGTTACGACACAATGATGGAATTAGAAAACAGTGCTTTGACAAAGCAGCTAATGTCACATATTGCAATATCAACATGCACATGCACCAATGCATGCATGCATGCACACACACACACACACACCCACCCTTAATTCCACACCTACATTTCTATTTCTTCCTTGGTGGAGGCTAAAAAAGCTGGAGATAAGAGGACTAAACCCCTATAATGCCAGATCAAAGGTTCACCTTCTGCCATGCCTGCTGTCAAATCTGCCAGTGGGCACATTTCAGATAAACACAGCTGTGCCACCCATGGCCGCCCCTCAGCCCTCTACAGAGTTTGGTGGGAGTTTGGTCTGTAGGGAGCCTGCTGTATCAGGGTCTGTCTCAGAAACTGGTCCACAGCACAGTGACAGTTTTGGACCCCTCTTAAAATACTTCTACTACTGTATACTTTTATTATTTATTGCTCATTTTGTTTGAAATTGGTGAAAGAGATAATGGAAATAAAATGGAGTTTTAAAAAATGGCTTTTTAGTATTTTGTTTTTGCTTTTGTACGAAAATTGGGCCCAAAATGGCGCGCTGGTTTGTGACATGGCCATAGCCTGGTCTTGGAAAAGTACTGTGCATTGAAACTGTCGATCTTTGAAGGCAAAATACACATTACAAGGCGTCTTTTAAACAGTATCTACTTTGTTATTATTCGCAAAGTGCCCCAAAAGAAATCTTTTACCGAAATCTCGATCTGTTTTCATTTGCATCAGCTTCGTAACGCTTGGTGTCCAGACACAAACACGTCTTTTGGAATCGGCAACTTCGGCGGAGGAATACATTATACTGACACACATGGTGCCAACACANNNCTGTGCCAAAACGTGCCGGGGGGTGCTTGGACATTTGTGACAAAATAAACCTTTTCAGTTGATTATTTTTTGTGTTTGAAGTGATACTTTAGTCTTTGATGAACACATTTTTGTAATAAAAGAATGGTTTGTGCATTTGGGAAATGTGTACTGTTTGATAATATGCCATGATACGCTAATTTTGAGAAAAGCCACATGTGCAGCAAAACTGACCACAGAAGCCATTAATATCATTTCATACAACTGGTGTTGATTTATTTCTAGTGAACAGACCCAGCAGAAGCATTATCAGTCTTTAAAAGTACATTTGGAGCCAAATCTTGAATGCAGCGTCACGTAATGTCGCGAGACGCTCAAAAATCATAAAAGTCAAAACTGATACTTTCTGCTGAGTAACCACAAGAAGTATAAACACTAAAATAAACTATAACACTTCAACAGAAACACTGAAAGATGACAAACATATCCCTAAAAGTGTTTAAAGTTTGCTAAAACTAGTTAAACATGTTGTTGTACCGGTCACGTGTTACAAAATGTTGATGGACATGAAAATGTTCATAATATTTGAAATAACAACCAGAATGTTATACATACACTAACTTTTCAGTTACAATCTAAAGATTGGGTTATTTCTGGAATATGAAAGCAGAAACAATACCAAAACATGTTCAAAGCAAGTCATAACCGCATTCTCCCTGTCACGTGTTACACTGTGTCAGTGGACATGAAATAATTCAAAATTTCAAAAATGACAACTATAATATTAAATAGACCTTTTGGATACAGTCATATTTTGAAGATTAGGTAATTATGGAACATTAAAACACAAAAAAATAACAACATGTTCAAAACAGGTCAAATCTGTGTTCTGCCTGTCACGTGTTACATGGAGTCAGTGGACATGAAATCAATCAAAATGTCAAAAATAACTACAATATTCAAATAGACATTTAGAATACATTTTAACCTAAAGACTAGGTACATCTAAAACATAAAAATGCAATCAAAAGAAATATCATGTTCAAAACCAGGTCAAAAGAGCATTCTGCCTGTCTTGCGTTACGCTCTATAGCAGGACAGGAAAAGACTCAATGCACTCATTTTCTTTTCAAAACATATCTTATCCTAAATAGCAACACAATGAAACAGGAAAAAGGTATACTTGACAAACACTGATACCATGTCAAAACAACAAACACAATGTGGCACTATCATGAAATGTTAGCATTCAAGGCAAAGTCATTTAAAGAAGAATAGCTGGCGGCGGTTTGTAGACCGCTTGGTGTCCATTTCAATATTGACTTTCCTTGATTTGCGCAGGAAAACCAGCACGTCCTCCCAAGATTCTTCTGGGCAGCTGTCCCAAAAGAAGAAGTCCTCGGCCTGACGCATGAATCTCACATGCACTTCAGATGTTTCGCACCCCAACACCTGCAACACAAAACAAGCAATAACTTTCTGTTTCTACTGGCAATGTAACTGACCTCCCCCACCCCCACCCATCCCCTCTTCAAAAACAAAACAAAAAGAAAACACATGCACACAAAAACAAAATATTCATGCGCTCTCAGCACGATTCACACATATGAACTCAATTGAAATCTGTAGGGGGAATACCTCGCAAATGTAATCATTCTCGTCAACCCATCGGTAGAGGTAGTGGTCCCCTACTGCTGGCAATTCTCCATCACTTGGTTCTGAAGAGGGGGGGTGTCGCTGAGGTGTCCCCGGTGATGCTGCAGTGCTCTGGTCTCTGGTGCTGAAAACACACATAATACAGAATCTAAGACAAGTGCAAGGAAAACATATGAAAGACATTTTCATTACAAAACATGACGTTCCCACCACAAGGCGGTAAAACGCACACACACAACACAAAATCAATACCATAAATGTAGTGATCACATTGAATAACACAAAAATGTACACACCTTTCATTGAAAGCAGTGTTGAACACATCATCCATAGAGATGTCCACAGGCCTTGCGGTTCTCAGCAGAGGGACGAAGTGGTTGGGAGACCAATGGCCGTCGGGTGCGACGTCTTCCCCGGCTGTAGACGTCCACATTATGAAGATGGGGCCTGCGTCAGTTTCAAGAAGTGGCTGCATCATTCTTGATGCTAGAGTCTGCATCTGAATAGGTCCTTTCTCAGGATATAAGCACTGAATGGGTACGTGGAGGACGTTGGCTGCAGCATATATGTGAAAAAGTCCACATTCCTTGAAGGGTCCCCTGCAGCGCATCACTTCCGCCTGAAGTTGGTCAAGTGGCCGATCAGAAGCTGCCCCGGGAATGTCAGAAAATAGAATAATGTCCGCTAGCAATGCTGGCCCATCGTCCCTTGTCCCAAGCGCGATGAATTCAGGATCGATGTACAGAGACTGGTTGGCAACAAGCTCCGCTGTCAGTCTTACTCTGATTTCTTCATGGAGAGATTCTGAGCCACAGATGATTGTGCTCAACGCACGCGGCAAGCAGTTGCCATCAGCGTATGTTGTGACAGGCAAAAGTCCCTCTGGAGTCACTGATGGCAACATTGCAAATGAGTGTTTGTCCACTGTGACTGGAAGGTCGCAGACGTACTGGTCCTCATGGGGAATGTCATAGTTGCACACATCGGCATGATTTTCCACACAGATTTCTTCTAGATGCTGAAATGATGTGGCATTGCTCATCTTTGTCAACAGAGTTGCAAAAAACTGTTGTCTGGCTTGTTGTTCAGAGCATGTGGGAGGGGTTTGGTGAGGTGGGGGTGTACAAGCACGTGGGGGTGGGGGGTTATGGCGTGGTGGGGGTGCCTGAGCAGGTGGAGGCGGGGCTGTGCGAGCAGCTGGAGGCCGGGCTGTGCGAGCAGGTGGAGGCGGGGCTGTGCGCGGTGGCAGGGCTGTGCGAACACGAGAAGAAGTCACACGTGGCATACGAGTGCGAGTGCGGGAAGGTGGTGGGGTAGGGGACCGTGGAGCTTCAGGCATTTGGTGAGGGGGGGACGTAGTGTCGCAGTCAGATGATAGCCGTGCAGGAGAAGATTCAGTCAGAGAGTCGACATTCTTTTGAGTCTTGATTTTTGTTGTTGTCCAATCTCCAGTTAGATCCAGGAAGTCGCATTGTTGGTGGTTGCCTGAGAGACAGTGGTCACAGAAGCAGGCAAGGTTTCTGGTTTGGATGATTCCAGGTCTTACTGGTCTCACATGGTGAATAAGCCTGGTACCGGGTACAGTGAGGATCGCAGACGACGGCAGAGAGCGGTCCACCTCAGCCGAGGTGACGAGTTGGAACGAGCGCCGTTTATGACAGCATGCACTGGCTGGGTCTGGCATTATTGTGTATGTTGAACTAAGGTGTTCTAGCATACTCTGTGCATTCTGCACTTGGGCCTCTCTGTTTTTGACGTCTTGGTCAACTGCGGTTTTCACAACTCCACCACATGCGTCACATGGGCCTTTGCCATGTCTGGATCCAAAGAAAGCTCGCTCGATGTGTTGTTTCGACGCCAAGTAAAATGGAAGCTTTGATTTGTAGTGGGTAGGGCACCCATCACTCCAAACAATGAGCTTTGCAATCCCCAACTGTTGGAGGTGTTCTTGTACTTCTTGAAGCATCAAGGTGACGATGTGGGCATCGTGGTTCAAGTCATCCGACAGGTAGATCATGTACTCCGTCACCAGCTGGTTCTCGCAGGAGTCACAGGCATAATAGATCACAACAGGATGAACAGTGACCTGGTTGTAGCCCCAGTGAGCTGCCTGTACCTCGTCTTGGTGCTTGCAGAGGTAGTTTTCACTGAAATCAATCACCACAGCGGCCGTCTTCTCTTGCAGTGTGGGTAGTTTGCTCTGAAGTAACTTGAACTGCATGTGCTGGAACCGGAAGGTGAACACGTGTTTTGAGAAAGTGCCCATGGCCGCCAAGAGAGCTGAGATCAGGTCAGCGAGAGAAGTAGTTTTTGTCACCTTGTCTACCTTGCTGGTTGTCTTTCCAGTTTTGACATTCTCCCACTGGTGCCACACAGCCTGTGTGTTGTGAGCATTGACGTTGAGGCCGCCTTTGATCTTCTCCTCAAGCCCTTTGACACCACACATTGAGCACTGTCGGTCGTAGCAGATCTTCTTTGGGGATGGACATAGAGTCATATCACTGGCAACATCCCGGCCATCAATTGACTGCGTCAGAAAGGGGTTGAGGGCATCCAACTTCAGATCGATGTTTGAGCAAACATCGCACAGACACTGCGTGTAGGCTTGTTTGTGCACAGTTTTGATGTGCTTTGGCATTCTTCTGTACAGAGTACGCAGCGAGATTCGCATGTTCTGATTTGTCGCCTCATAGTCTTTGTGGAGATGCTTTAACCTCTTCGGGAGGATTTTTTGTTGCGTCATGGTGCGCTTCAGCACACTTCGTTTTCCTGGCAATGTCACCGCCACCTCTTCCAGGAAGTTTACAGCTGCCTGTGTCTTCTTGCTGATCTGTTTTCTTTTGTATGGGCTCGACATGCTCACACGCTTTCCAGTTGTTCCCAACATAAGTTTTCTTGCTGTTAATGACTTTTTGTCACGTCTAGATTTCAGTTCTTGGGCTGATTTTTGCACAGTTGACGCAACCTTCGTGGCTCTTTGAGCTTTCTTGCAATCAGACCGAGCAGCATATGCCTCTCGCTCAAGCCTCTCTAATCCCCTAATCAAAGTTGCTGCTGTTTTCCCGCCGATGGCTTTGATGTTTTCTTTCGCCCTTTGAAAAGATTTGTAGAGTCCCCATGGTGTAGCAGTGCTGGTTGATGGTGTAGCAGTGCTGGTTGGTGTAGCGGTGCTGGTTGATGGTGTTGCGGAGCTGGTTGATGGTGAAGCGGTGCTGGTTGATGGTGAAGCGGTGCTGGTTGATGGTGAAGCTGTGCTGGTTGATGGTGAAGCAGGGTGGGCTGATGCTGTAGCACTTGCTGGCGTATCAGGAGACGGGCGCACCTGCTTGCTCCCTGAAACATAAACAACATAGAAATAAACCTTATGACACAACTGTGACATTGCACATACAACTTTGCTTCGACATATGCATGGAACAGTAACCGACCACAGCTGAAAAAGAGGGGGTGGTAAAAAACAAACAAAAACCAAAACAACAACGTTACAGGAACCACACATTCACAAGCAGTTTTATGTGACGACACTCACAACTCAAACAGCCTCAAGTCATCACTAAATACTGTACTAAAAAAATACCTGTTTCTTTTTGCTTCTTCTTGTCATGGTAGTATTTATGACACTTGATCCGGTGCCACTGCCACTTGTTGCCATTCCATTTTTCCCTTTGCGCTTTCTTCTCAGTTTTCCACTTGTGTCGCTTTGCCGCAGCGTCGGCCTCCAGTTTCTGTATTGCAGCCCTGGTCTGCAGAGGTGGAGGTTCACTAGCAGGTAGAAGGCGGGCATCTGCTTCTTTTGCGGCTTTACGCTTGGCTCTGATAAACAAAACAAACATAAAATCAAAATCCAAACAGGATTACAATTTGTATGCAAATACAAAGATTGCGCTATGCTCAAGCTATTGAGCAAGGGGGGAAAAATGTTTGCCACTAACAGAGACTGTAGCTTACCTCATCTTCTGAACTCGCAGCCTGGCCTTCTCACGGGTACGCAGCATCGCTTCCTCATTCCCTGGCTCCTTTAACTTCTGGCGATACAGTTGGCTTTGGATGACCCTCTGTTGTTGCCTCTCAGTATGAAGTCCAGGATTGGTCTCCTCTACTCTCTTTCTGTACTTTTTGCACTTCTCTGCATTTGTCTCAGCTGCTGACATCTTCAACTTCACATGCGGATTTGATATCCGTGGACGAAGAGCTGGCAAAAACAACAGAAAATATTCAGATTTGAAAAGTAAAATCCAAGATTGGCAAGGTTCTCAATTCTATCAAAAATGTAATTGGTTGTACGTAAACTCCTTGCAAAATCACAAATAAAAAAATAATCTTCGATTCTTTTTTTTCCGTTGTTGGGGAGGGGAGGGGAGGGGGGGGGGGGGGGGAATAAGACAGTCCCATGAACATATTCCTTCCCCCTGCTAACCCAAATGCATTTTTTCAGCTTAGGCTACAATCGTTACAAGGACATAAACGTCTCTTCCTAAATCGTTACACGGACATGAACGTGTCCTCCTGAATCGTAGCACGGACATAAACAAAACCATGTCCGAGATCAGTGATTTCTCCACATTTGGTCACTAAAATCGCGCGGGAAAGAAAATGGCCAGAGGATTGTATTTTTCTTCCATCATATTAGCCTCCCAAAAGTAGCAAGCAGTTATTATAAGCTAATTCAATTCGCAGAGAGAAGAATTATCTGTAAAACGTAACAACAGGTCACACGTAACACCCTGCCCTGAGCAGACAGTAAAATATTTTCTCACCTTTATGGATCGTCGTCTCCATGATTCTCAATCGAATCGACAGACCGGAAATGCCGTAGAAGCAAAGCTAGTGGTTTCCACGCTTTCGTATCAAATACTCGCGAACTTCTTTGTGAAAATTGCAAAAATAACGAAATTGGTCAAACGTAACATTCGGACATTAAACTTCATCGATTTATTTAGCTGCTAGATACAATAACTTCGCAGATTCTGACTCAAATGTAACACACTGCTTTTATTTCCTCGAATACGAAACTATCGTTTTCATCCAAAATGGATGCCGTTCAAAGCACCAAGACCGGCGAAATCGAATCTGTAAACAAGTTGGTCTGCGGACATGAGCCCTTCGAAAAAAACGGGTATTTTCTGGGCGAGATTTTCGGTAAATTCTGGTTCTAATTACGATCGTTGCACATTCTACAAAGAGTTGCATGCTTAGACTGTATGAAATACGCAGATTTAAACCGATGCAGTGATGCCGATCATGAAAAATCGAAAGTTTCCAGAGGACACCAAAATGTCCAAAATGTTTCGGGGCCGTTTCCGGTGTATGTTTGAAACATTTCATTCTTTTATTTGACATTCACAACAGCAACAAGCTTAAAAACATTAAAAAAGCATTCATCAAACTCCCCTTTTCAAAGCACAATGCATGTAAACATGTTGGGGTAATCCAGTTAATTAGACTTGCTTTCCAAACACACATGGGGTCTGAAATGCCACCTTTTGGCACAGCCTCATATATATATATCTTTATACCTTGAATCTGGCCTCTTCTGTTAATAATAAAAAAATAATAAAATAAAACAAAAAGTTTCGTCCAACCTACCGACCCTTTTTTTTTTTTTGGGGGGGGGGGGGGGGGGGCATTTTACTGTAACCATAACTTTTTTGGGGGATGCTCAATCACAATCATCATCACCATCATCATCGGCCTCGTCATCATCATCGTCATTTATACAACTCATCACCTGCATGCTTTTCCTACCTGGTCGCAGTTAGCACAGGAGGCCTTCTCCTCCATGGAGGACTCCACCATGAACTTGAGGAGAAGATCTGCAGGGGGAAGACTGCTGCCTTCTCTCAGCAGCATCACCACCCTGCATGTCAGCAAGCGGCCACGTCACCAGCATTGTTCATAGACATCCACCTCAAATCTCGAGAATAGAGTAACGTAGGGCGTGAGCTGCTTGATGCCCCCCTCCTCAGCTGGACCCCCCGGCTGCTGGGCTTTCGGGGCCTGCTCCAGTAGCTCAACCAGGGGTAGCCCCAAGCAGCAAAAGAAGCTACCAGGTCCAAAAATTTTGCTGCATGCCTTGTTCAGTGATTCCTCAGGCTGCTCCATTATGTGCCTCTGTTCCATCAACAGGCACTGCTTCAGTTGGAAGTTTCAGCCATTTCCAACAGAAACAGTTCAGAAACCATTGCCAAATTGTCTTCTTTATATACCATCTGATCTCTCTTCCTTCCCAAAACACTACCATCACTGCAACATTCTTTGCTGCCTGAATTGCTGCATCCATCCACCTTCACCAAACACTGCGATCATTGCAACATTCTTTGCTGCCTGAACTGATGTATCCATCCACCTTCACCAAATACTGCAATCATTGCTACATCCACTGCTGCATGAACTGATGTATCCATCCATCTTCACAAAACACTACCATCATTGCTACATTCACTGCTGCATGAACTGCTGAATCCATCCATCTTCACAAAACACTACTATATATCATTGCTACATTCACTGCTGCATGAACTGATGTATCCATCCACCTTCACCAAACACTGCTATCATTGCTACATTCACTGCTGCATGAACTGCTGAATCCATCCATCTTCACAAAACACTACCATCATTACTCAATTTATTTATGCCTGACTTAGTTTTTTCAGTACTGCTTCACAAAACATTACCATCATTACAACATTAATTGCCGCTGGTTTAATTTTTTCCCAAGAAAATAATAAAACAGAAAATGTATGGAGAATGGAGCACAGAGGAAACAGTGAAAAATAAATGAGCATAATTAGTCATATATTGATAGACAAGCACATAAGACAGGCTTCACAAACTTATGCTACACTGGCAATGAATCACTTGCAGACTGAAGGAGAGGGTACCCTGTAATTTCTGTAGATGTCACATTTGCACATGGAGATTCTGGGTAGATGCAAGGTTTTGCAGTTGGTTTAGGACTATTTTTGCAAAGACCTTTGGCTCTACGTTCAGCAGGGTGATGCCTCAGTAGTTGTTGCAGCCTCTGTGGTTATCTTTGTCCCTCTTTAAACACAAGGTGACGATTTCTACATCTCCCATGACCTGGGGTACCATGCCCTCTTTCCAGCAAAAACAGATGAGTTTCTGCAGGTAGTCTGAGACGGGCTATCACTTCTATCACTTCTTCCACTGCAACTACCACTATCATAAATGTGACTTATACTCCTACTACTTCTATGACTTCTACTCCTACCACTACTACTTCTATCACTACTACTACTATTACTATTTCTATTGCAACTACCACTATCATTACTATGAATACTGCTTCTGCTTTTAATGACCTATAGTACTACCACCACTGTTAGTACTACTGGTACTACAGCTACTAGTGCAACATTTGCATGGTTCAAGGGTTTCAGATCTTTATAATTTTTAAGACTGCCACAGAAGAACTGGGAGCAGCAAGGGACATGTTGAACCCATTACTGCTGAATGACTTTGAAGTATACTCACCCACACAGCGGGCATATCATGGAGTTGTTGCAGCCACGGCCCCGCAGACAATTGGAGCAGAAACTGTGGAAGCAGGCCATGATGGCTGGATCCTGGTACTGCTGGCCACACAGGAAGCACAGCAAGGGGTTCCACTTCCCTTGCTCCAGGTCTTCCGCAATGGATTCCATGGGCTGGAAGATCTCCCCCGACATCGCTGCCACCTCTCTCTCCAGAGCTCTCTCCCTCTCCGGCAGTCTTGCAGAATGGCTGTTTAATGCTTCTATCCTGGGCTATGGGGTGCACTCCTGCTGCAGAGAGTCTTGTAAGAACACCTTCAGAAGCCTCAATGTTTGAGTTTTGATGCTATTTCCACTCATTGCAGTTTGCAGACATGGAGAGGTTGCATGCAGGACACCTGACCCATCTGTCTGATTATGGCAAAGATCCCTCATGGTGCCTGAAACAAATAAAGTGATCTCACATATTGTAGATAAGTTGGAAAGGAAGCCAAGTTCCTGTAAATAGTATTTGTTTTATGCTTTGGCACGTCGCAGACATTGATTGAACAAAGCTAATGCAGTCATACAGAGGGGTAGGTGCATTGTAGATGTTCACCAAGTATCATTCACACAGAGACAGAATTACATGCAAGGACAGATTTAGGACACAGGGTTGCAGCCTTTATAACATTGTCACAGTGCCGTGGTTCTATCCCTGTGACAGAAAAGATCTGGATTTATTTAAATATCCTGATCTCACATAGCCACCACAATGCAAGTCAAATTGCAAATACAGGCATCACATGGAGAGAATACGTTTGGCAGAAGCAACTATTCCCCAACCCCCATCCCCCTAAAATAATCCCACAATACAAACAACCATTAAGTACACATGTATTGCAATAATAAAGTAACATGTAGAATAATACATTTGAGAAGGGGCAGAAAGGACGATGACGATCATGTGATTCTGAGGACGGATATGACCAGGGTGACGAAGCACATTAAGCGAAAGGAAGAGAATAGAATGATGAGAAGGACGATGATGACAAAGAGTAGAACTTTCCAACACTGAACACTGTAGGAGCAGCAACAGGCGACGCATGAAGAGCTTACGCGAACTGCACAGAGAGAGAAACAGAACTGAATGAAATAAATCAGAGAAACAGCATGCATGCAAAAATTACGCTAGAAGAGGGGTAGGAGGCAGAGAAATGTCGTTTAATAAGACGCCTGGAAGAGATGAGGATCACTGATCAGTTTCAACTACGTAGACATGATTATATCGAGTGTGGGTGATCACAGAAGCTGAGAAGGGAAAAAGCAGGTCATGAGTCATGTTTGTAACAGTGACAAAAACTCTTCAAGGCCGAAAAAAGCAAGTAAGCAGACAATAGAGGCCTGAGATTAGTGATTCAAATTCAGATATTTTTTTCTTCCTTCTTTGCAGTGCCAAAAGTTGGCGACTAAATGAATTCTTCGCATGCCACCGGTTGAATGGACTTGATGCACGAACAATTCGCATCAAATGAGCACATCGGCATTAATGGAATGCATTAGAAAGCAAGCTAAATGCTTACATTGACATTGTGATTGTCCGAAGGGGGTAAGAGCGTAGAAATCGACGTCCAAGTTTTCCTGTCAAGTGTAAATTGATCAGGGCACCGCCATGTCCTGAGTCACAGAGATCACGGATCTATAATATTATTATATTATTATAGATCCGTGCAGAGATTTACTCGGCTATTTAAAGTAATCGTAGGTCATTTCCGGCGAGAGTTCGAGCCACTAGAGTTGTCTACCTTCGACGAATGTTTCAGCAGGGTCTTTAGTTTTGATCTTTGGTTTTGAGCTTGAGCCACGACAGAAGTGGAAGAATAGCTTACTTTTTCTTCAGTTTTGTTGTCATTTTACTTTTTGGTCTTATTATTCTTTGGTTCGTTTTCTACTTCCAAATGCGTTTGATGGGACAAAAGCGTGACATTCGGCACTGCAATGTGCAAATTGCGCACATGCACTGTTTCAACTTTCACGATTCACGATTCACAATAAATTCGTGTCCAAACATATGGACCTTTTTCCTGATGAAACACAGCTTCAAATAACCAAGAACAATTGAAACAAAAAGTAAATGAATGCTTTTTGTGGAAGAGATCTGAGGAGGAAAAGTGAAAGTGCACTAGAGAATCAACTGTATGTCTAGTCAAGTACGGATAATAACATTTTAATACTACCGAAATCATGTATACACACTTTGTTTAAAACAAAAGAGAAGCAAATCCTCCCTTAATGATAACTAGAATAATGATATCTCCCCACCCCCTATCTTAATTCCCCCCACCCCTTCCCCATCTCCATTATCATGACCACATGCAGTTAAGATTATTTTCTACTTCTCTCCCTCATCTCGCCAAGTGTGTGTTTGATATATAGTAACTCGTGTGCTGTACGTGGTGACGAATGTAAGACTGTTGGATGGGCCAATCGTGTGTATGTAGTGAGAAGAAAAAAGAGATTAAAACATTATGATTTCAATGAGGAAAAAACTGCACGAGTTTTCAAATATAAGGACGTTCAAGGAAAAGTGTTCATGACACATGGAGCGATCTAACTCTAACAATTTTTTTTTTTACTGCGAGGGCATGGGATTTTGTATAAGCCTCTGGTTTTCCACCTACTGTGCGAAAATGATATGAACACTTTCCAGGAAGAGTGCATAGTTTTTTCAGAAGCAAAACAGCTATGAAAATATACTCAGACAGCTCATCTTGTTCGACAAACATTTTTTCTAAGAGAAAAATGAAGCTTTGTTTTTGAAACCGATTTGTAAGCTCGCCTTCTGCCCTGAACGATAGTAGATGGGGCGCGTTTGTTAAGCCCAAAATCTCGAGAGAATCGCGAGGGCTATAGGCTTTGCTTACTTTCCTCGCTCATAAGGACGCACTCGCCGTGTCGGCAGGAGGCCATGGGCGTGTTTATTTGGCCCAAAATCTCGAGAGAATCGCGAGGGCTAGGCGTTGCCTACGTTCCTCGCTCATAAGGACGCACTCGCCGTGAAAGCGGGAAGCTGAGCCGGAGCTTCCTCGATCCTTCCTTCCCGCTGAGTGACCCGGATGAGCCAAAATGGCGGAGACAGTGCGAGTTGGGCTGGTGTTCGGAGAAAACAGTGCCTGTAATGTGCTTCTCAGGGTTCGAGAATGGAAAAGTGTACGTACACGGAAGTATTTGCTGTTCGAGTGTTCATTTGTACATATATGAGGAGTACGTGTATTGGGTATTTCTGGACATACACTGCCGAATTTTTTTTTTCGCTTGCAGTTTACGTACGCTGTATAAATTATGTCCCTTCACCGTATACATGAATTATGTCCCTTGAATTTTCGACAAAATTGTCTACAGTTGAACACGAGTTGCTTTTTTTCATTGAAAAAGTTCCCGTGCCATTCAATATGACACCATGGTGTGTTCTATCAAGTGAAAAACTGATGTGATATCTGAATCGTCAGTTCGGCAACTTCTTCACCGACTCTGCCATCAGGACGCAGCCATGTTGTTCCGCCTTGCGAAGTGATTAGCCGTTTTTCTTGCTGTAGAAGCGTCTCACTCGCCCTCGACTAGCCATTCAGGGAGAATGAGCGACTTTTTTGGAAATTATCTCCCTTGCCGCCGCTTGGCGGCGCGTCGGCTCCAAGGGGCTTGGTTGGTACACAGTGACAAGTTCTTTCACTTAGATTAGACCTGAGTGTTCGAGTTTTTTTAATTGTTTTCTTGCTGTCGCTTTCAAATCTGTTCACAGTACTAGGCTGGCTGGTTTACTTAGATGTGATTTTTTTTTATGCGTGCTAGCTGATATTAGGTTTAGAGCTTGAATTTTCGATATTACACAAGTTCTTTTTCGCTTACAACTCCAGTGTTCGAACCAATGAAAACCACGGAAAGAGATGGCCGTTTCGTTCCTTGCATCTCATTGGCCAGCTTGTCATGAGGTCAGCCCGTGATCACGCGCTGACCTCATGACAGTTGTAAGCGAAAAAGCGAGTTGTAAGCGTAATATCATTGAAAATTTAAGCTCTAAATCTAATATCAGTTAGCACGCATTAAAAAAAATCACATCTACGCCATGTTCTTCCGCCTTGCCAGATGACTCATCTGTAAGTCAAAAAAGTCAGATCATCTCACTCCTCTCTTCCGCTTTCTCCACTGGTTGCCCATTAGTGCTAGAGTCCAATACAAGGTTGCCTGTCTTTGCTACTATTAGTTCGCTGAATCCCTTCCTCAATATCTCTCTAAACCCATGCGAACCTACACACCCGCTAGACAGCTACGCTCTTCCGCAGACACAAGAATCCTCAGGTTCCCGGAGGACCCTCCAGTTAAAACAAAATTTGGTGAACGCTCTTTCTTTTATCCGGCTCCCTCTATCTGGAATGATCTCCCCGCCTCTGTTAGTCACTCTACTTCTCCCTCGACCTTTCGCTCTGCTCTCAAAAGTCACCTCTTCTTGAAATCTTTCCCTGATCGTGTCTAAGTTTCTTCATCTTCCTCCCCTCACTGTTCTCTTTGTACTAGCTTGCCTAAGCCCCCTACCCCCCTCCTGTCCCTCCTCCCCCTCTCCCCAGTTTCATGGTTTAGCGGTGACGCTGTACATCAGTTAGTCGAATGTCTGAAGTGAATGTCTGACTCTTAGTCTTATGTTATTAAGTTTATTAAGTTGTGCTTGAGGTGATTGACTATTATTGTATATTGTAATGGTTGTGTATCTATGCGCCTTGAGCATGTCTTAACTCATTGGTAAGGTGCTTTAAAAATCCACACATTATTATTATTATTATTATTATTATTATTATTATTATTATTATTATTATTATTATTATTATTATTATTATTATTATTATTATCATTATCGATGATTAGCCGTTTTTTTAATAGCTGTAGAAGCGTC
>JAWQFJ010000006.1:35000-37579 GCA_034096865.1 Theodoxus fluviatilis
ATGACACACAACATATTCCACAAACACACACACGCACGCACGCACGCACGCACAGAGACAGACACAATTGCAGACAGACAAGCAGGCAAACAAACACCAAAAGGAGAGATTATGAACGACCGAAATAGAAATTTACAAATAAACGATCAAAATAACAAACGAAAGATAAATATAGATTCGTGTTAATCGTGTGGTGGTTGTGGTGATTGGTGCTGGTGGTGGTACTGGTGGTGGTGGGTGTGGTAGTGGTGGTACTGGTGGTGGTACTGGTGGTAGTGGTAGTACTGGTGGTACTGGTGATGGTACTGGTGGTGGTGGGTGTGGTAGTGGTGGTACTGGTGGTGGTACTGGTGGTAGTGGTAGTACTGGTGGTGGTGGTGGTGGTGGTTGTGGTGATTGGTACTGGTGGTGGTGGTGGTGGTTGTGGTGATTGGTAGTGGTGGTACTGGTGGTGGTGGTGGTGGTGTGGTGGTGGTGTGGTGGTGTGGTGGTGGTGGTGGTGTTGGTGGTGGTGGTGTGTTGTGGTGGTGGTGGTATGGTGATGGTGGTGGTGGTATGGTGGTAGTGGTGTTGTGGTGGTGGTGGTGGTGTGGTGGTGGTGGTACTGGTGGTAGTGGTAGTACTGGTGGTAGTGGTGGTTGGTGGTGGTGGTGGTGGTTGTGGTGATGGTGCTGGTGGTGGTGGTGGTGGTACTGGTGGTGGTGGGTGTGGTAGTGGTGGTACTGGTGGTAGTGGTAGTACTGGTGGTACTGGTGGTGGTGGTGGTGGTTGTGGTGATTGGTACTGGTGGTGGTGGTGGTGGTGGTGGTGGTAGTGGTGGTGGTGGTGGTGGTGGTTGTGGTGGTGGTGTTTGTGGTGGTGGTTTTTGTGGTGATTGGTACTGGTGATGGTAGTGGTGGTAGTGGTGGTACTGGTGGTGGTGGTGGTGGTGGTGGTGGTGGTGAGGTTGGTGGTGGTGGTGGTGGTGGTTGTGGTGGTGGTGGTGTTGGTGGTGGTGGTGGTGGTTGGTGGTGGTGGTGGTGGTGGTTGTGGTGGTGAGGTTGGTGGTGGTGGTGGTGGTGGTACTGGTGGTGGTGGTGGTGGTGGTGGTAGTGGTGAGGTTGGTGGTGGTGGTGGTGGTGGTGGTGGTGGTGGTGGTACTGGTGGTGGTGATGGTGGTGGTGATGGTGGTGGTGGTGGTGGTGGTGATGGTGGTGGTGGTGGTGGTAGTGGTGAGGTTGGTGGTGGTGGTGGTGGTGGTAGTGGGGGTGGTGGTGGTGGTGGTAGTGGTGAGGTTGGTGGTGGTGAAGGTTTTGAAGGTGGTGGTGGAGGATTCAGGTTTCTGGAAATTCGCCAAAGGTATATTAGAGAAGGTGAAGTTACCTGACTACACTGTTGGAGGGGCGCATTGCCAGCACACACAGACGCTACAGCTGGCAGGAGCCGACGCCAAGTGGGCGTGCACACAGGCACGAGGTCTCTGATATGATTGGCCCACATCCGTACGTTCTCTCATATGCCTGTACGTGAACCTTTCTGTTTACCACTCAAGGGCACACAGGAACTTGAAAATCACATCCCCAGCTGCTGTAATGGGCGCGGGACCTCTAACTATGTGTGAGTGCTTCTGAAAATCGACTACGCCCAATTCGAGTGTGACTGTCATCGCCGTTAGGTACGTACCCACCTAAAGATTGTGGCTAATGTCGAGTAGTTGCGATATTTCTGTTGTATTCTGCTTGGGACTGTCAAGGTTTGCCGTTCTGGTATTAAGATGGATTAGAGCAACTTTCTAACACAGACAGACACACACACACACACACACACACACACACACACACACACACACACACACACACACACACAACCACACACTCACACATTCACACACACACACGCACACACACACACACACACACACACAACACACACACACACACACACACACACACACACACACACACACACACACACACACACACACACACACACACACACACACACACACACACACACACACACTCAATCTCATCAGTTGATAACTTTCGTGTGCGAAGTGTAATTAAGTTGCCGATTAATAGTACATACAGATGAAATAGGCTTGTCAGACTTTTCATGAATTTGATGCTTTCTCGAGTTAGAAAGTAACCAGAAGATAGCATTAATAATTTTCCAAATACTTGCAAGAGAATGTTTCAATTAAAAATCAGAATCGTCTGATATCAATGAATGTATTCAATGTGTGCTAAATAATAATTGTCGAGAAAATTGAGCGCCGTGGATAAAAGGTAAGAAGGAGGAGGAGGAGGAGGAGGAAAAGAAGGAGGTGGAGGAGGAGATGGAGAAGGAGGAGAAAGAGGAAGAGGAGGAAGAGGAAGAGAAGAAGAAGAAGAAAAGGGAGGAGGAGGAGGAGGAGGAGGAGAGGAGGAGGAGGAGGAGGAGGAGGAGGAGGAGGAGGAGGAGGAGGAGGAGGCGGAGGAGGAGAGGAGGAGGAGGAGGAGGAGGAGGAGGAGGAGGAGGAGGAGGAGGAGGAGGAGGAGGAGGAGGAGGAGGAGCAATGACAAAAGGCACGGACCAGAGATGCAATAGTCACAGAAGCA
>JAWQFJ010000006.1:37589-45089 GCA_034096865.1 Theodoxus fluviatilis
AAATCAAATCTCTCTCTCTCTCTCTCTCTCTCTCTCTCTCTCACTGTCTGTGTCTGTGTATCTGTCTGTCTGTCTGTCTGTCGGTGTGTGTCTGTCTATGTGTGCCTGTGTGTCTGTCTGTGTCTGTGTGTCTGTGTGTCTGTCTGTCTGTCTGTCTGTCTGTCTGTGAGTCTGTCTGTGTGTCTGTCTGTGTGTCTGTCTGTCTGTCTGTGTGTCTGTCTGTCTGTCTGTCTGTCTGTCTGTCTTTCTTTGTGTCTGTCTGTCTGTCTGTCTGTCTGTCTGTCTGTCTGTCTGTCTGTCTGTCTGTCTGTCTGTCTGTCTGTCTGTCTGTCTGTCTGTCTGTCTGTCTGTCTGTGTGTGTGTGTGTGTCTGTTTGTCTATCTGTGTGTCTGTCTGTCTGTGTGTCTGTCTGTCTGTATGTCTGTCTGTCTGTCTGTCTGTCTGTCTGTCTGTCTGTCTGTCTCTTTCTCTCTCTCTCTCTCTCTCTCTCTCTCTCTCTCTCTCTCTCTCTCTCTCTCTCTCTCTCTCTCTCTCTCTCTCTCTCTCTCTCTCTCTCTCTCTCTCTCTCTCTCTCTCTGGGAAAAGATAACGAAATGTTTGTTGGAGGCTGCTGACTTTCTGACAGTCAGGCGGGGTGGCGGGTGCGGCCTAGGCTGAGCGCTATCGGTAAAACCCGATCAAGAAATTTTGGGGAAACTGTTTTGAGAAAAAAAGTAACAATAGTTTTATGGTTCTTTAGGCGTTTTAGGACAAAAGAATCAAAATGGTCTTAAGAACTTTTGACCAAAAAAAAATCCCGCAATAGAGGCCCCCCGCAATAGCGGCCCTCCGCAATAGAGAGCCGACCTCAGAAAATCGGCCAGCAAGCAGCTGAGAGAATATTTACACTCTAGGACTCAGAAGAAAAGAAGGTCTATGTAAGAAGGCGGAATTATTACAAAGGCTTACTCCGAACAAAGAAACGCGATTTCAGAAGGATATTTACAGATAACCTGAACATGAACATTGGTGATCCATCTGTATGTTGGAAGCAAATCAGATCCTTAAACTACAGATCCAGGGCACTCTCAGATATAGATCCTGAAGTGTGGGTAGAACACTTTCAAAGTGTGTATAGGATACCAGAAAATGAGCAGACACCACAACTAATCTGTCATAGACCACTCTGTTCTACTGATGACACAGTACTGAACTCTGACATAACTTCCGAGGTTGCCGAAGCTATCAGATCTCTCAGGACAAGCACAGCAGCGGGCATAGCCGGTGTTCAGTCAGAGATGTTAAAGTGCACTGGACCTATCTTGTTAGCACACTTGTTAAAGCTTTTCAATGCAATATTTAGTCAAGGCCAATTCCCATCTTCATGGCGCAATTCTTTAATTGTCCCGATTCATGAGAAGTTCAGTTCAGTTCAGTTCAGTTCAGTCTCTAAACCCTGAGATGGGTTGTTGAGGCACCACTGATGACTTTCGGACAATCTTCCTCCATCGATCTCTATCCTCTGTGGCTCGCTGTGAGTCAGCAAAGGTCAAGCCTGTCCACTCTTTGATGTTGTCTTCCCACCTCTTTCTCTGCCTGCCTCTCCTTCTCCCACCTGGTACGGTACCTTGCAGGATGGTCTTGGCCAGCCCACTGCCTCTTGACACGTGACCGTACCACTTCAGCTTTCTGCTTTTCACGATTGAGAGCAGGTCTTCGTACTGTCCAATTGCTGTCCTGATCCTGTTGCTCACTTCCTCATTCGTGACATGGTCTTTATATAAGATGTTCAGAATCTTGCGGTAGCATCTCATTTCCAGGGCTTGTATCCGTCTCTGTAGTTCAGATGTGAGTGTCCAGGACTCGCATGCATACAAGAATACGGAGATGGCCAGCGTGCGCATGAGCCTGATCTTCGACGCGAGAGTGATATTTCTGTCACGCCATATTGGCTTCAACTTTGCCAATGCTGCTGTTGTTTGTGCTATCCTGGACAGTATCTCTGGTTTGGACCCTTCATCAGTCACGATAGATCCCAGGTATTTGAAGTTGTTCACAGCTTCCAGTTTTTGGCCCTTCACTTTGATTTCCATTTTGAAGCCCCGAGGATTTTTCGTCATCACCTTGGTCTTCTCGGCGCTGATCTCCATGCCATATGCCTGTGAGGTCTTGTCCAGGTGCTCGAAAAGACTAGTCAGCTCCTCTTCACTTCTTGCTAATCCATCAATGTCATCAGCAAAACGTAAGTTGGTGATCTTTCTGCCACATATGCTGATTGATCCTTCGTGGTCTGCTAGGGCATCAGTCATTATCTTTCGAGGAAGAGGTTGAAGAGTGTGGGGGAGAGTAGACAGCCCTGTCTGACTCCGACCGTTGTCCTGAACCATTCGCCTGTGGTACCATTGAACAGGACTGCGCTGGTTGCTCTGTCATAGAGATGTTCGACGACTTTGATGATCTTGGAGCTGATTTTGTAGCTTCTCATTGTGGCCCACAGCGCAGCATGCCAGACTCTGTCAAATGCGTTCTTAAAGTCTATAAAGACATGGTACAGATCTTGTTGGTGTTGTAGATGTTTCTCACACAGGACTCTCAGATTGAAGATCTGTTCGGTGGTGCTCCTACCTGGCCTGAAACCTGCCTGCTCTTCAGCAATAATTTTCTCTGCCTGAGGTTTTAATCTGTTCAGCAGTACTTTCAGCATGACCTTGCTGGAATGGCTGATGAGGCTGATTGTGCGGTAGTTCTGGCACATTTGCAGGTTTCCTTTCTTGAGCAATGTAATCACTATCGACTGTGTCCACGGGGTTGGCCAAACTCCCGTCTGCCAGATTCATAAGAAAGGTCCTGTAAATATACCAGACAATTATAGAGGAATTTCCCTGTGCAGTACTTTAAGCAAAGTATTCCTGCATGTATTGAAAGTGAGGCTGCAGGCTTGGGCAGATGAAAACGAGCTCATCGGCGAATATTATGCGGGGTGTAAGAGAGGATACTCCACTGTCGACAATGTATTCGTTCTTTCCAGCATTGTACAGAAGTATCTATAGAGGCACCAAAAAGTGTATGCTCTGTTTGTTGATTTTCAAAAACCTTTGACACCATCAATAGGGAAGCTCTGTGGAAGGTCTTGGAACTCTACGGAGTTGGGGATAGAATGGGCGGCATGATCCAAGCAATGTACGATACTGTAAGATGCTGTGTGAGATGTCGAGAGGGGTATCAGGTTCCTTCGATTGCTGACGGGGCTTGAAGCAGTGCTGCAAAATGAGTCCTCTTCTATTTTCTTACATAGTTTCCTGCCTCAGCAGGGAAATTATTGAAAAAGGGAAACATGGAATACAAATTGAACCCAATGGTGTTGAGCTGTTTTTGCTGCTTTTCGTGGATGACATTGTTCTTTTTTCTGACACGGTGCCTGGTCTGCAGAATCAGATTAACAGTCTAAAGATGGCATCAGACAGACTGGGACTAGTTGTAAATACGAATAAGACAAATGTGATGATATTTAGAAATGGTGGTCATGTAGCTGCCCATGAAAAGTGGGTACTTGGAAAATGAAGCTGGAAGTGGTTTCACAGTAGAAGTATCTCGGTATAACATTGTCTACAAGATTGTGCACGAATACCATCATGTCAGACATTTCAGGTAGAGCCAAAGCAGCTTCTATTAAAATATTTAAGTCCCTACGCAAACTGAGCATTGTTGCACTTGATTTAATTTTCAAAGTCTTTGATGTACAAATTCAGCCAATGTTGTTATATGGATCTGAGCTGTGGGGTCTGAACGACTGTAAACACATTGAAAATGTCCATCTGTTTGTATTAAAGTGATTCCTGAATGTTGCTTCTAGAACCCCCAATGTACACACAGTACACAGTACACAGTACACAGTAATTTATTGCGCCAAGTGACATCATTTAAAAAACGAGCACGAGGAAAATAAGTGATGAAGGCTAAAAGAAACAAAACAAAATGCCAAACACACGCATCGCTTACACACCCTAACACGCCGTTTATGCAAAAAACATGGACATTTCCCGATGTACCTCACTCACGACACACACGCAGCTGCACACAGACAAGAGATAAGACTACACCTGAAACCAAAAGGGTTAACTGGTAAATGGGGCAATATACAATGAACAGTTAAAGTTACTATTTAAGAACTGTTGACAAAAGAGGAACAAACTAAGATGATACACCCACCCACCCACCCCCCTTTTAAGTGGCAATAAATAATACATATGAACAGAGACAAGACCACTAAGACGTACCCCCCCACCCCCATCCCACCCCCCGTCACCCCACAAAAGAATACAGTAGAACAATACAACAAACAACCCTGCGCAAGTGAAAGCTACAAGAAGACCAACCCTTCCCCACCCCCATCCCCCTCCTCCACCCCTCCCCCCACCCCCACCACACTCAGTAGCAGTCCATATAGCCCAGAGGAAGCACAAAAGAGAAAGTGGCACTGTCATAGATGTGGAGAAGTGTGTGCGCACCGCCGACAGGATCAGCGGCGGCAAAGCTGCCTGGGGAGGTTCTGGACAGCGTTGGTATTGGTTTATGGAGACACGGGCAGATATCCATTGAGTCTAAATGCTACTTTGCGGACCATAAAGTACTGGTTAAATATCATCAGGATGGACCAAGACAAATATCCATTCAAAGTCTATCGGATGATGTGCAACTCAGTTCATTGTCAAACTAATTGGGCTTCAAATGTCAAATCATTGCTGTGTAAGTACAATCTCGAGAGGGAATGGACTAATCAAAACGTACATAGTGAGACAGAGTTCCTCAGGAATATAAAGGAAAAACTGATTAGAGAATATGACAATGAATGGAGAAGCAGAGTGCAAGAAAGCAGCCGTTGCTCTTTCTATAGACTGTTTAAAACGGATCGAGTGCTCGAACCATATCTATTTGCAGTTGATAAACGATTCTTCAGAGACCACATGGTGAGATTCAGACTAGGAATTAGTTAATTGTTTGTACATAAGAAAAGATACAAACCACAGAATCATTCAACTGTCTGTCCAATATGTATGGAGGAAGTGGAGGATTAAATACATTTTCTGTTGTGTTGCCCGGCCCTTTCTGTTTTAAGACAAAGATATATAACGCCATACTTACAATCCGATGTCCAAGAAACCACCAAATATCTGTTCACAACTGATGATATTCTGACAGTTCGAAATGTTTCAAAATTGTTACATTATTCCTTTAAGATAAGAACAGAAGAATTGGATTTATCTCAGATGAATCGGTTCGTGTTCAGCGATTAGTTAATATACTATTCCCAGTTAAACCAATCGCTCGACCCATCGACGTTTGTATTTACAACATGTATTGACTGTTGTGCATTGTGGTGCTGTTAACACTTTTGATAATGTACACCTTGCAATGGGCCGGAGGCCCGAGTAATAAAGTTTCCGTTCGTTCGTTCATTCGTTCTCTTTCTTTCTCTCTCTAGCTCTCTCCATCTCGCCCACTCTTCGCGCGTGCGCATAAACCTACATGCACAAATGGCTCTTATAATACCTAACACACCACTCTCACCCTATTCGATACTTCCTGGATTGGCGAAAACATCATACACGTGGAGATGGTGCCCAACCCCGTTCCAACGAAAGGACTGACTGGCATCTTGTCTATGGGGATCCACCTAAACGCCAGGCCTACAGTCTGACAACGCTCATGATCCATGTCGCGGCTCAGGGATAACAGCATAACATGACACGGCATGACGTGACGTGTCGTATCGTTACGTTACGCAACGTAATGTAACGTAACGCATGTTTTATGCATTGAAAATGTGGAAATTAAAGTAGCATTTTACTGGTATCATGTGTTGGCTGTGTACAATATAGTAACTTCCCGATGCAAGAAAGGAAGTTACAAACAAGGGGTGATGAAAAATGAACAACGGTAAGTGATTGTTTTGCCAGATGTTAAGATCATATTGCAGTTATAGAATAGCTGCTGTTTAAAATATTTATGGCAGTTGGTAGATCGATGTATCTGTCTGTGTGTGTATTTGGATGACTTAAAGTGAGAAAGAACTGTGTTAGGGAGGAGGTTGGATGAAGGAAATGCATATAGTTCTAGAATAACTGGTGTTTAAAATAAAGATGGCAATTGGTAGATCGATTGTATCTGTCTGTGTGTGTATTCGGATGGCTTAGAAAGAATTGTGTTGGGGAGGAGGCTGGGTGAAGGAAATATATGTAGCTCTGGAGTAGATGGTCTTTAAAATATTATAGCAGTTGGTACATCGATAGAACGAACATGTCTGTGTATGTGTTTGATTGACTTAGAAAGAAATGTGTTAGGGAGAAGGTTGGGTGAAGGAAATATATCTGAATAGGAGAGGACGGGATGAATAGATAAAAGGCGTCCATACACATGGAGAGCAAAAGCGTCTAGCCTATGCAGTCCGATTCCATATCCTATCTGGTGTTATCCTATTCTATCCGGTGTATCCCGTGCGATCCTGTCCGATTCTATCCCGTACTTATCTCATGTAACCTATAGAATGAGAGACTGCTCTCCGTTGAACACAATGAACGCTCCGCGATAGCTTCGTCACAAAGCTTTTTTTTTTGCCTGCACAGACTTGCCGCAGATTTTGATTAGCTTACATAGAAGTAAAAAAAAGAAAAGTGGCGTAACTTAACATTTGCATATTTGAAGTATCATATGACACTTTTTGCTGATTGTTTGGACCTGCATGTTCACTGTCCGGGATAGGAGAGAATTCTGTCCCCTTTACTACTGTACCATCCAGTAAATGGAGCCAGTTCAGTCCACCTACTGTCAGGTCGATAGCATATGTTAGGATAGGATGCGCAAAGTGTAGTGTAGGATTGGATCGGATAGGATAAGATAGGAAATAATAGGATAGGATAGGATCGGATCGGATAGAATCGGATAGGATAGGATAGGATAGGAAAGGATCAGATAGAATCGGATAGGATAGGATAGGATAGGATCGGATTGGATCGGATAGAATCGGATAGGATAGGATAGGATAGGATAGGATCGGATTGGATCGGATAGAATCGGATAGGATAGGATCGATTCGGATAGAATCGGATAGGATAGGATAGGATAGGAAAGGATCGGATTGAATCGGATAGGATAGGATGGGACGGGACGAAATGGGATGGGATGGGGTGGGACGGGTTGGGACAAAACATAATGGGGTAGATACAGTTTTTGCCAGGTGTACGGACATCCCACGACAGGTGGAATGTGGGGAGGGGTAGGTAGATAGTGAGAAACGGGGAGGAGAGAGAGCACTCGGTGCATGTACACCTTTGCCTTGTTGTTTTTCACTCGACGTGTGTGCGCTCCAGTGCTGTAGCCGGCGCTCGCTGGAGTCAGACAGTCAGGAAAGACATCATCTGTTCCTCTCACACAATTCAGACAGCGTGTCCGAGCTGGGCGGATGCCGTCTACGATGAGACTCAAGCAGTCTCTCAGCCGTGGAGGATTGTTGGTGTTCTGTAC
>JAWQFJ010000006.1:47589-66763 GCA_034096865.1 Theodoxus fluviatilis
CCTTTTCCCACTCGCTGGGTAAAACTAGCAGTGCCTGTTGACCTCCTTCCGACATAATGAGTTGTGAGGAAGGAAGTAGGATCATGGAATGTGTTGACGGTGGGTCCCATGACTCACATATACGTGTGACTGTCAGCAGTGACGACGCAGATCCACGCTGAGAAATGCAACATCGGACTAATTCTTCTGACCGACCCAAAAGAACATGCATATCAGCACCATGGAAAATTGGCTGCTCGCATGGAACCCCGGCCACCTGGACAGCAAGGCAGGATGGTGAATCGAGATTCAGCAGGGTATCCAGCGTATAGGTGATACTCGTTCTCTATATTGTAGGAGCTCCTTCAACAACCGAGCCATCTGACAACCAATGCAGGGCACATGCTGGTGTTAAGTTTCGTATTCTCTGTTTGGATAGTTTGTTCCTCTGCAGGACGAGTTTCTTCTGAGCGGGCGGGTGTTCTGTGCTGTTTTCCTCCTCTCCCCACTCTTTCTCTGTGTCTCTCTCTCTGTCTCTCTATTTCTCTGTGTCTGTCTGTGTGTCTGTCTGTGTGTCTGTCTGTGTGTCTGTCTGTCTGTGTGTCTGTCTGTCTCTTTTTCTATTCTTTTTCTCTCTGTCTCTCTTTCTCTCTTTTTTCTCTTTCTTTTTCCCTTTCTCTTTTTCTTTCTTTTCTCTCTCTCTCTCTCTCTCTCTCTCTCTCTCTCTCTCTCTCTCTCTCTCTCTCTCTCTCTCTCTATTCCGTCGTTACCTCCTCTATCCCTTCGTTTTGAACTCTACAAGATTAAGATAATATATATTTTGCTTTGGCACTAAATGACTGAATGTTGCTTTCGACGACAACAATGTCAGATAGAGGGTCGATTCATTCTCTTGTCACGCCATGAAAAAACTCTTATTTTTCACTTGGAACTCCATATAGCCTAAGCAATAAATGTATCTGCGTCATCGCTGTCGTTCGTCTTTGTCGAGAGGCGAGGAGAAATATGTCAGAATTTGCAAAATTTAGTATCATGTGCTTCGAAGAAGAACGAACCATTGTGCGTATAGAGTGACTTTCTTACATTTTGTCCTGTCGTCCCTTTAACTCTAAAATGTGTGTGTGTGTGTGTGTGTGTGTGTGTGTGTGTGTGTGTGTGTGTGTGTGTGTGAGAGAGAGAGAGAGAGAGAGAGAGAGAGAGAGAGACGGACGAACGAACGAAAAATGTATTTGTTTAGGCCACCGGCCCATTACAAAGAGTGTTATAAACATCTCGAACGAATCACAAAACGCTGGGTAGGGGAAGGGGTGGAGGGAAGGGGTGGAGGGAAGGGGTGGAGGGGGAGGGTGGGGGAGAGAAATCAAGACTTCAAGAAGTCTTGTAAGCCAGGTCTCGAAAAACGAAAAACCTAAAAAAGGTCACCGTTCTTCAGGTCATTAAAACCCTACTTCTTCCTGGAGCGCCAGAGCAGCTGCAGACGACAGGGTGGTTGGGCACGGGTCACAGCTTCCACTTGCTTGGCTGGCGGAGACGCTGCTCTCACACGAAATTCAGCACATGTATCATCTCCCACAGAGCGAGCACACTCCACAACCCTTGCCTCCTCTTCCTCGCGCTGCCACTTGTCTCGGAATGGCTGAAGCACTTCGTCGATGATCTGCTGCACCGCAGCAGAGTGTTGAGATTTCTGTGTAATTGGTTCCTCACTGACCACTGACGAGGCTGTGCACGTTTGGTCGAAGGTTGATGCGTCGTCCGTTGGCCGACTTTTAGTATTACACGCTTGTCTGCAGGCGTTTCACGAGCACTTAGAGGTTTCTTGGAGTACAGTGCAGCAGGCATGGCGGACGCAGAAAATGAAGGCAAGTCACGTTGACTGGGAACGGAGAAGGCATTGGAAGGACAAAAATTCGATGAAGCTTGCTCACCAGTGTTGTCAACGTGGTTGCTTCTGTCCTTGTTGCGTCTTTGTTGGTCTCTGCGCAGTTGGGCAGGAGGTTTTCTTCTCCAGCTGTTATCGCGCCATTGAAGGAAGATGGCTGACCGGCCTGGGACCTAAATCTCAGCACCACTACGGTAGCATCCCGTTCTCCAAATACTTTAAAGGATGACATGGACTCAGTGTCTAGAAGAGTGGAGAGCATAGCCTCCAATGCAGCTGGAAGACCAGTTACTGGCATGTTACTACCACTCGTTCACTTCTACCGGCGAAAAATCAGGAGAGCGACGTGAACACGTCCTGCTGCCGAGGTGAACACGCCGGGAGTCAGAGTGCTAAAAATATTTCAGTCTGGTAGATGATACCTTAACATCTTATATAATACACGAATCATGGTTAATACACTCTTCACAGCATGGCACACTCATCGACAGTGTATTTGGTGCATCACGAAAAACACGATTTGTGTACTCTTTTGTCTGCATGACATGGTGTATATTCATTGGTAACACTACACATAATTATTATCGGAATTTATTGCACAGAGAGAGAGAGGAGAGAGAGAGAGAGAGAAGAGAGAGAGATATTTATCTCGGCCTACGACAAGCTTGGTATAAGGACTACTCAGGTTAATTATTTGATATTTATATGTACAGGATGTAAAATTATATATTATTACGGCATCTAAATGGCAACGAATAACATATTCAACATCGTCCAGGTATGATCATCGGTAATCACCGCTCGTTCGAACCACTTCATACCAGTTGTTGTGGTTATCGCCTATTTTTGAGCGAGAGAGAGAGAGAGAGAGAGAGAGGAGAGTAGAGAGAGAGAGTTAACTTTAAACCGTTTACACAGGTGACAGGTGACTAGATCCGATTTTAACAACAGGTTCGTAAAACATTTATTTAGATTTCTCCTAAAATGCAGTCCTGCTAGCTGCTTTAGCATCTTTAAACAACCTCCATAAAACATCGTTAGGTCAAGGTAGTATTGTTCTTTGTTAGAGAGTAATTTGTTTCACAGTCCTTGTCGTGTTGATGTCCATTTCGCATTCATCAGGGAAGATGTTCTATTTTCTCGAGACGCAAGTTATACGCATAAATACATACATTGCGAAATCACGTGTTGTCTTTTGTCAATCCCATCCATTAGCTGTCCTCAGATCATATTATTTTTTAAACTCTGTATATTTAATAATAATATGTCTTTGCGAGGTCAGTTATATAAGTATCCACAAAGGGTAGGGTGGGCCGGGGTAGTGTCGGTGACTGACAACAGTACCAAAAATACGTCGTGACAAAAGCTTCCGACTAAAATTGTATTCTTTCTTGAACAAAAAATAAATTTTGGCCCTGAAAAGGGCCGTTTGTTTTTTTGTCTCGAGCGCTGGCCGTCAGGCGTGAACCCCTGGGGTCGTGCCTGGCGGGTCTGGCTGCTGCAGCAGGTCTGTGGCCAGCGGCTGCGGGTAGCGGCTCCTGTTGGTCGCTGTTGCGCAGGCGGCGGCGGCCTGAGGCTGCTGGAGTGGCTACGAGACCTGTGGCCCAAAGCAAGTTGTTGGCTGGCCTGCAAAGAAAGTGGTTGGCAGAAAGTGGTTGGCGAGCTTTCGGAGTACTCTCCTTCATCTGGCCGTAGTGCAGAGAGACAGCGGGTGGGGATTACTTATGACCGGCAGGCGGTGAGAGGAGTTCAACCTCTCAGGCAGAAACCACAGGAGGCACGTGTGAGGTACATTATATACGTGACAGCGCAATATAAAATGACTTTCATCCTCGGTTTCCTTGCAGAATGGACATTCTTTATCCGGGCTTTGGTCTGAACTTCTCATATTTGCTTTGAGGGCATTGTTTCCTAGGAGAGAGAGAGAGAGAGAGAGAGGAGGAGGAATGAGGATGAGACAGATAGAAACGCTGAAGGAAGTAGGCACTTGAGGGCAAAAACAGCTGACTGATATTGTCGAAAAGTGCCAACATGAACATGCGTGTAAACGCAACCCCACCCCCCACCCCCCCTCCACCACCACCCCCCCAAAAAAAAATAAAAAATAGGAGCTTCACAGGATACACGAGGCACAGAGGTGACGCTATCATAGCTGGGGGAAGACGTGTGCGGGATGTGGGATTTCAGTTTCCTTCCGTCTGCATCGCAGCTTGTACCGCAGAGTAGTTAGTTTGGTACTTTATTTATCTTTCATGGTAGGCAACTCGAAGTTTTGCTAGATCCTTTCCTTCTCTCTGCCCGATGGCAAGACGTCTTCGAGAGATTATCTTTCCTGTTGTTTACATCTTTTGGACAACTACATGTCTTGCTTCTCAAATCTTCTTTAATAAATAGCGTTCTTTGCATTTTGAAACATAGCATCACGGAATGTTCCACCCGAGGCCTGTTCTTGTCGAATGAACTCTTTCAAGTATCAGGGAAGAAATCAAGCTTGGATGGATATAGGGTAAGAGTTTATAGTATTTTACATGTATCTTGCAAAGCTTGGATTTGTCATAATTTGGAAGTCAGTCAAAGACGGCATTCACTGGAAGAAAATGTGAAGGGAAGGCCTTGGAACAGAACGTGGTGGAGATTTGCTATCAAGTGCGAAAACCAAACATGGTCACATTGTGAATGGCCACTTTCATCTTTATATCAAGCTTATTTTCTCTGTGGGAGTCAGTCTAAGTCTCTGTCTGTCTGTCTGCCTGTTTGCCTGTCTGCCTGTCTGTCTGCCTGTCTGCCTGCCTGTCTGTCTGTCTGTCTGTCTGTCTGTCTGTCTGTCTGTATGTCTCTGTCTGTCTATCTGTCTGTCTGTCTGTCTGTCTGTCTGTCTGTCTGTCTGTCTGTCTGTCTGTCTGTCTGTCTGTCTGTCTGTCTGTCTGTCTGTCTGTCTGCCTCTCTCTCTCTGTCTCTGTCTCTCTGTCTGTCTGTCTGTCTGTCTGTCTGTCTGTCTGTCTGTCTGTCTGTCTGTCTGTCTGTCTCTCTCTCTCTCTCTCTCTCTCTCTCTCTCTCTCTCTCTAACACCACCTCCAACTCCTGCCCTGCCCACATAATTATATCATCTACCACCCACAAAATGAGACGCAATGCAGAGCGCAGCCAGGGCAGGCAGGTCGCAGAGACTCGATAAGTCACGTACATCACGTCATCATCACGTCCTCTTTCTTGAGAGAACAACAATGACGTCACGCAGTGAAAGTCTTGTGCAAATCCGTGAAATGGTTGCATATACCGCTGCAGGGAGGCCGGCCGCATGTCACTGCCACCAGTTACTGATGTTTATTGTGTTAACGACGCGGAATTAATGATTTGTTAGAATGGACATGAGGGTTTTTGTGTGTGATTTCGACGGAGTCATTTTGTCTGCTGTCAGCACGTTACGTTCTCAGGCAGGTGGATGGTTTAACAGGTTTAACAGGTGGATGGTTTAACAGGTGGATGGTTTAACAGGTTTAACAGGTTTATTGTGGATGGTTTAACAGGTGGATGGTTTAACAGGTGGATGGTTTAACAGGTTTAACAGGTTTATGGTGGATGGTTTAACAGGTGGATGGTTTAACAGGTTTAACAGACAAAACGGAAGCCTTGCGAGGGAAATATAAAAGGAAAAAAAATGGGACCACAGGCGGGAACTGAACCGAAAATGCTCTACCAGCTGAGCTACCATGGTCCGCATTGTCTTCTCCTGTCTACGCTGCACTGAATCAGCTGCTGCTGGTGAGGTCTTACATGCCCCAATGACCCGAATTCTCAAGCAGATGGAAGGATGGATGGATGGATGAGTGGGTGGATGGATGGACGGATGGATGGACGAATGGACGAATGAATGGATAGATGGATGCATGGGTGGATAATTAATGACAGATAATCGATGCAGTCTCTGGACTCGAGCAACATTTTCGTAATATGCACACTGTGTAAGAGAGAACAAAAGCGCATACACATATAAACGTCAAGTTATATTTGCATTAAAATGTCATTCATCATAACGATTATTCATAACTTTTAAATCACGTATTTTTAGTCAACGAGTTTTCATCATTACATTTGAGGTCCTTCTACAGCTTAATATGGACCACACAAAAGAGCTTTGCATGAAAGGCAAAGCTATTTATGGTAGGACGCCTAGATCTGGGTCGTTCAACGACTGCTCTGTGACCCGGCTGTGTAGCAGCCAAAAGTTACTCCCGGCCAAAAGTTACTCCGGAAGTCATCGCAGAGTTATCTGCTCGGCTTTTTCTTTATGCGATTTACCGCTCCTGCACCTGTTCTTTGCATGGAATATATCCCGACAAACGACGCATTAGTTTCTTTACGAGTTTTTGTGTTTTTGGTGCATTTGTGTAGTTTAACACATAATATAGAGTTCAAAAAGTTTTTCCCGTGCAAAGCCGTCTCCGCTGCCGGAAATGATATGGGAGTCACCTCCCTGTAGTCTATTTGTAGTCTGGTTTTATAAAACGCGACCGTTGACTGACTTGGCACGCCCGGGGAGTTATGCTAAGATCCGGCCGCGTTAATATATCTGCGTTTTGTGACAAACGTCTTGCTCGGCGGTACTGTACTCCATGCACCTTAACGGTGCGCGTGATTCGGGTGTAATCTTAAGCTAAACGACGTTCCGAATGTTTCCGACTTCGACCATTTCAGCAGCGCCAATAAACGTCGTTTAGCTTAAGATTACACCCGAATCACGCGCAGCGTTAAGGTGCATGGAGTACAGTACCGCCGAGAAAGACGTTTATCACAAAACGCAGATATATTTACGCGGCCGGATCTTAGCATAACTCACCGGGCGTGCAAAGTCAGTCAGGCGGAGTGGCGGGTGCCGTCTCTTTTTAGAGTGGAATTCTCAGCACGTCCCGAGCACATAACTCTGCGATGACTTCCGGAGTAACTTTTGGCCGGGAGTAACGTTTGGCTGCTACAAGCTGAACCGGGAAATTTCCATTGGCAAAACTGGCACTGCGCATGCGCCTGCTACCCATCACCCTCAAAAACCGTGTTATCATTCCGGCTTCAAGGGAGGGACAGACCACACGCCTTTTTCCTTTCCAGCGAGTATACAATTTTTTCATTTTAATAGCTTGGGGGTCCCGCCATTTTTGTGGTACGTGCGCTCATTTTCCATTCTTAGTACTGTTTTACCTTGCAGTGGACTATTGCGGTTCGTGCGCTCTTTTTCCCCATTCATAGTACTGTTTACCTTGCGGTGGCTTTCGTGATTTTCGCACATTTTGAGTCGCTCCTCCCCTCTCATTCCCTTGATTCCTGTCTCTCTCATCCCCCTTTGCCTGACTGCCTCCGGCGGCTGATAACTTTTGACTGCCTGACCTGCCCGTGCGGCAACACTCACTCACTGCTTCGGCACTGTCGCTGCCCACACTTTGCTGACCTTTTTCGGTCATGATTTGGGGAGCTTGACAGCAGGGGACTGGAGGTCCGGTTTTCAGGCCGGATATCTGGTTTCGTGTTGCTCGCTAGCACCCCCCCCCCCCCCCCCCCCCCCCCCCCCCCCATGGGTGGTGGGTCCTCCGCACCTAGGCCCCACGAGCCTAGTCGGCCTCTTTTGGCACTCAGTTGCGCAGTTCAGTGGTCACGACATCTCGCCTGCCGCCTCTCGGGCCTTTGGGCTGCTGCGTCTTTCGGGTATGCAGGGCCGGACCCAGGAGGGGGTTCCAGGGGTTCCGGAACCCCCCCCTAGAAAAAGCATGTACCTTGGTTTGAGGTTTTTTTTAAAATATATTTTTTGTGTGTGTCTCCAAAAACAATGCTGCTCTTACCCCTCAAAACAAGGCCCAGAATGCATCAGATTGCACAGATTTTAACCGTTTTTCAAAAATTTTCCGGGGGAGCATGCCCCCGGCATTCTGTAAACCAGAGTCAGTAGATAGACTCTGGCACAGTTCGCAATGAATGCGTAATAGGCTTGACCCTTCGCATTACAGCCTTGCGCCAAAAATAGTTCGTTCTGATACTATTTTTCTCTCCACTTTTTACAGAAATCATTCAGATGTCAAAATTTGTTTCCATTTCAACACAAACATTTTATTGTATCGAATAAACGCTTGTTTGTTGTCTCAACAAGAGTAAGTTAAGAGTTTTGTGCGAAATAGTCTTAGAACTACTTTAACGGCGTATGTCAGGGAGCACATCGGCTATCCCACAAGCCTCTCGTGTGACCTCCGTATGAATAAATTGGCCTAAAACCTTCCATCACGTGATGTGAACTGTGCTAGAGATACTTTTGCCGGTAGGCGAAATCTCTAGTTTACTAGAATGTGCCCCCGGACCCCCCTAGTTTCCGCGCCTGCTTCACAGGCGCGCGCTCATGGCTTCGCCACTTCGCTGATTTGTCCCCCCCAACCAAAAAGGAACCCCCCCCCCCCACAACTCATTTGGTCCGGCCCTGGGTATGGGTGACTGAATCCTCGGCCCGTGGGTTGCCTTTCGGGCGAGATATCTCTGCTCTCCTCCTCTGACACTGTGTTGCTTGCTTGTGCCCTACAGCCCACGCTTTGCTGACCATTTTGGGTCATGATTTGGGGAGCTTGACAGCAGAAGGACTGGAGGTCCGGTTTTTGAGCCCGGGGATCTGGTTTCCTGTTGCTCGCTAGCACCCCCCCCCCCCCCCCCGCGGGTGGTGGGAAGCTGTCCGCGCTCTGGCCCTTGTATCACCCAAATGGAGCGGAACTCGCTCGCTTCCCTCCTTACCATATGAAAAGGAGTCACAGCTGCAGCTTTCAGTTACCAGACCTGAGGCTCGGCTGTGGCCATTCGCAAAAGCAGACCCGTTTTCCTTTTGGCTTTTCTTTGCATGCCCCTTGATATCAAATAATGGCGGCCAACATAAAAGGGCTTTGCATGAAAGGCAAAGCTATTTATGGTAGAACGCATAGATCTGGGTCGTATAACGACTGCTCTGTGACCCGGCTGAACCGGGAAATTTCCATGGGCAGAACTGGCACTGCGCATGCGCCTGCTACCCATCACCCTCAAAGCCAACCGCGTTATCATTCCGGCTTCAAGGGAGGGACAGACCACACGCCTTTTTCCCTTCCAGCGAGTATACATTTTTTTCATTTCAATAGCCGCAATCATGCTCCTCCAGCCACCCATCTTCTCAATGTGCTTTTCTTTGCATGCCCCTTGATATCAAATAATGGCGGCCAACATAAATGTAAATGTTTTTTCGCACACGATCACCGGGTGCAATCCAGGAGATTTAACTGACCTTGACGGCCAATGCAGTGAAAGAGACTTCCTCTAGAGTGGTCTATTCTGTTTGGAGCCATACTTGGTCAAGCTGTTGGAGCAAGTCCCGAACTTTCCACACTCATGCTGTGCATTGCGCACCTGGTAGGCGGCTGGGCCTAGAGATTGGGCTGCCTTGGATGGCCAAAAGAAGAGGGTGGAAAACACTTGAGGTGTCGGGGTTGGAACAAGTCAAGAGTAAACAAGATAGGATCGGTAACAGCAGGTCCAACTAGTTATATTCTTTCGTCAGAGAGAGCATGGCTCTGAAGGTCGTTGTAGTGGTCGAGATTAAGCTCAGCGTTGACTGGGTGTTCAACCCGTGCACTTGAGTGTCACGATCCAATAGGGGCAATTCGCAGTGAACTCTCAGTTTCAAAGATAGATTTCGACAGCCAGCCATCCCTTCACCACTTGGCCAGAAGGAGCCAGTCTCAGAAAGCTTGCCACGCTGAAAACGAACGTTCTGAGAGAACCAGGCTCGCCACTCGCCCATCACCTTGAAAGGACGAGTGCTCGCCAGGAAGACATGGAACTCTACACGGATTGAAAGCCCAGTCAATGCCAAGCTTAGGCTCCACCCACTAAAACGGTCCTCTTCAAGGCAACGCTCTCTCTAAAAGAATACAATAAGACGGACCACCTCTAACTGATCCTACCTTGATGAATGACCAAGATGGCATCCGTGATTTCCTATATCTGCTCCACGCTGCCTGGAGCCGACAGAGGCCAGACTGTTGGAAAAGTCCCCGAGTTTTATAGTCACGCCATGGTGTCCAGCTAAAACTTGGTCGGATTTCTCGAGGTTTGCACTGTGTGTTGAACTCGAGCACAATCAATGGCATTCACCATAATATATAGAGATATTCTTATTGATCATTCCTGGGTGTTTCACTCGTAATCGGGATAAAGGGGTAACCTCTCTTTGTCCCCTTTGGTAGAGAAGCCAAAAGTAGTGCTGATGAACTCTACAATCTCTCTTTCTCTCTCTCTCTCTCTCTCTCTCTCTCTCTCTCTCTCTGTCTTGCTCGCTCGCTCACTCTCTCTCTCTCTCTCTCTCTCTCTCTCTCTCTCTCTCTCTCTCTCTCTCTCACACACACACACACACACACACACACACACCTCCCAAAGCCGGAAGCACTATGATTAACACATGAACAATGCTGTCACTGAGTATACCCAATTGACTCATTCCTTTGTCACATCGTATGCCAGGCAATCAGGTTTTGGGATTACAGAGATCTTTATAATCGCATGGCACGTTTAAGTCTTTTATTACCCAGGTAACCATGACACTTGATCGTTGGGCATTTGAGTTTGATTATTAAATTTGTTCTTAACACAAACCCTCTAAAATCGACGTGTAGCACTGCCCTATGACCTAACAGTCTTGAGACATCTGTTAATGTTACATGGTCATATTCTGATTTATGTAGTTTTTTTTATTTACAACTGCTCGTTATTCCGGTGCCTTTAAATCTAAAGGATAATTCAACGAGATACAGCAGGGGGGGGGGGGGGGGGGGGGGGGGGGACCCACCACTCTTTAAATCAATGCAGATGGGGAAATCCGCTTTGAAAACATGTTTACCGCCTGCAGCAATAAACATAGAAAAGAGTTTAACCCACCTAATGATCCATGCTAGCTATTTAATCACCCTCCAGCTTACTTTCTCTCGACATACCAGGCACAAGATAGAAGATGTGACGCTGCAGCAGCTATGAAAGACAAACGTGCAATTTGAATAATCTCCACATCGCCAAGAGAGGAACTCCATTCAACTGTCTCGAATGGGAAGTCAAGGTCTGTCGTCTTCAGCTTTTGTCAGAGTTTGATGACCTTTAAACTCTGCAGGGAATATGCCTGGACTTCCTCTACCCACGCCAAGCTTATGACTCACTCTTTCCCGTTTCTCTTGCAGGTATTCAGTGGTCTCTTGTTTGAAACCCGTCAACTGGAAGATTCTCGAAGTCCTGTGTTCGACAACAGCCGTCTGAAGACTGTTAAACGTTCATCACAACCATGTCGAAAGACAGCTGGGGAATAACCACACTTCTTCTCTGCATCGTGCTTATGACTGAGGCTATCAATGAGGAGGAAAAGTGTAAGTACACATGGAAAACATTTCACGCTCAGTGGTGGCTTCCTTTTGTTTTGGCTGTGATTTGTATGTCTATTAGAAACAGAACTCTCCCATTTGACCATGGTTGTGACCGTGGGGACATTTTGGAGGGAAGTGGAGGAGTGTGCGTATGTGCATGTGCGCGCGCGCAAGAATGCGCGGATGTGTGCACGCCTGCACGCATGTGTCTGTGTCGGTGTCGGTTTCAGTGAGGATGTGAGTGAGTATACGAGAGAGAACGAACGAACGAACTTATTCATAGGCCGACAGCCCATCTGAACAGTAGTAGTCACCAGTAAGTGTAAGATGACGATGGACATAGGTATACGAGAGAGAGAGAGAGAGAGAGAGTGAGAGAGTGAGAGAGTGAGAGAGAGAGAGAGAGAGAGAGAGAGAGAGAGAGAGAGGGAGGGGAAGTAGGGAGCAGGCAGGAAGGCAGACAGGCAGGCATGCAGACAGAATGGGCGTGCTTCTGCGTACAAATACAAACGTACATGCATGTATGCGTGTGCATACTAGTTTTGTTCTAGTGCTCTTAATAATGTGCGTATATAAGTATAATTGTGGTGTTTGTGTGAGTGCGTGCGCACGCGCGTGTTAAGGTAGGCCTCCGCCAGTCATCTGCGACCACGGATCCTGGCCCTGAAATTGCTATCCAGCTGCAGACTCTGCATATGCATGTGCGTGTGCAAGCGTGTGTGCACATGAGTTTAGGTGTTCGTCTTTGTAGTTTTGTTCTGACTCTTCCCGAACGGTGCAGCTGTAGAACCACGAGGTCGTGCCACTACAAAGAAGTTTAACTTCTGAATTAAAATGACACACACAAAGGAGCCCACGCAACTGGAAAGCCGTGGATGATTCACTGCCAAGAGTGGAGCCGACGGCAACACTTTTTACGCTATTACATAATTCCGCCCAGTTTTATTGAGGAATTCTCGATTTGTGAGATACAGGTATATGGTGTAGCAAGGTTGGGCTTTGAATAATGAGTCATGAATGCTAAACTTTAGATATATTGAAACTTTTACAGCTTTAGCCCAGAAAAATTACGTTTGCAAACATATATCATTTACCATTCTCTTTTACGTGTTTAATCCAGGAAATCGACGTACGTCATTTATTTGGAAAATGTGCAGTTGATTAATGTCTTTTCAACATTTGACAAATACTAGCGCCTGAAGCAAAGGCCAGGATGCTTGAATTCATCAACAGAGACATTTATCATGGCGGCTTGACGCAAAGTAAACATATTTTGAGAGAATTGCAATGGAGCTCAGGACAAAAAAAAACCCATACTGATGCAACTGAAGAAGATGTTTGCCAATTTCTGCACTTTGCTTTGCTCTATGACTCAATGTAACATTGTAAACACGCTTCTTATTTGCATGAATTGATTGTACACATAACATGATCAAAAGAAGTCCATTTAACTTTCTTTTTTTTTTGCCATAGAAAACTCAAGAAATTGATAATCCAGTATTCTCCCGTCCAAGCGATTGAACCACGGCACTGCGCCTCGCACACAATCAAATGGCAAAGCTTGCTCGCCTTAATCCGCCTGTCAAAAAACAGGGTTTCAATAGGCGAGTATAGGTTGAGGAGCTGACAAAGCACTCATGCTGGAGGCAAGACTCCTGGTTATGAGGCTGCCAGAAGCAGAAAATTCTGCCATTCTACTTTTAGGGAGAGGATTTGTGAAGGTGTCTAAGAATCTTGATGTCTGCTGAAGCGAGTCGTTATTAACAAAATGCATAAAACTATTCATGTGTGACAGGGTTGAGAAGGTTTAAAATCGTACGTTTTAAATTCTGCAGTTTTGGTGTGGTTCTATGTGTGAGTGATTTGCTGACTAAATTTCAGTTCGTTCAGTTGTTTGTTCACTCGCGTGTACCCGCCTTCATCTTGATTTGTGCGTCCCTTCGTCCGTTTCCCATTTAACTTTATCCATCCAACAAAACAGCTTTTAGTCGTTCATTTTTATTTGTTCACTCGTTCATTTACTTGGTCATTTGCTGGTTTTACGCGTTCATTCGGTTATTCAATCATTCATTCACATGTTTATTCATGGTTCTGATCACTTGCGCATGTATTTACGCCTTTGTAGATTTATGCTTTTACTTCGGACAGTTTCGATTGAAGTCATCGCACGTTCTCAAGATCGGTGGATTTCGGCAGTGAGCGAATGTATGTCCGACTGTGTGCAGGAGCCTGTCACATGTACATTGTATGTGTAGTTCAAGGGTTGTTGTCACACTGTAGCAAACTCCCTCTCGAATGATCCCTCACACTTGTGCAGCACCGACTGTTCATGCACGGATAGTAGACCCTAACATACCGCGCTTGAACCATTTCTTGCAAAACCCGCAAGCTTTAGCACTTTGTTTTATGGCTATGAAAGAGTGGGTTGAGGGCTAACTGAGGTGAAATGAGTTTTTGGCAGTTTCCAAGAAATAAAATAATCATGTATCGCATGTTGATAAGATTTCCACACATTTCGCCAATAAGTAGATTTTTAAACTGCATGTGTAACGGTAACTGTGTCAACTGCGTTCGTTGTTTAACAATATATTGTTTCAAATAATTTCAAACGTTAACGACATTTTTCTCGAAAGTGGTTACTCGAAATGCTCTTCATTTCATCATAACGTTGTCATTTTTTAGTATGTTATTGCACATTTGATATCAAATTACATGATATATTCAATGGATTTTCCAACGATGTGGTTTTTGAATACTTTCAAAATCGACTGAACTCTGTTTTGACAGAAAGGGTCACATTTACCCTTCAAACAGACGTGCTGTGAAGCAGTAAAATCATTTCGCTGTGTCTCGCCCTCGATGAAGATGATCTCAGGAAGTGAAGTTTTATGGCCTATCAGCCTTTGCATGCTACTCGGGGCCGATAAATATGGAAATGACTTGATCTGCATAGAGGAAGAGGAAGTCAAGTTTCGATTTCCCCAGTTAATCGTCTTTACGAATCGCCTAGGGAGGCATGGTGGGTTCCCCCCAACCCCCCCCCCCCCAACCCCCCCCCCCAACCCCCACCAACCCCGCGAGAGATAAGGCTTGTTCACGAGTACAAAGCGCTGCATGAGGTCTTCATGTTGGCAATTGAGCGCTCTTTGCCTCTCCTGAACACCTACAGATTTAGGGCAGCGCTTCACTTGTTCTAAAGGGGAGATAAATCTTCTGCGCCCCATGTTGTGTTGCTAGACGCTAAGAAAGTGTTTTCTTTGCCACAGACATCGTTTATGCACGTTTAAATGTATTCTGCATGAATAAAGTCCACTACTGTGTCATCCTTACTTGCCATTACTCGCGCATACAGAGCGCTTGGGGCAAATAAAGCCCGTTCCAGTCCCAAAATGACGTTTCTGAGGGTTATTTTACGCATCGACGGCCACTGCGGGATCGAAGACGCCATTTTGAAAATCGTGTGAATCACCTCGGATCTGTGATGCACAGCGTTGCTCAGCACTGAGTGAATCACGCCCCAAAACTGCTGTTCAGGAGTGAAACACGTGCAGCGCTGTGCAGCGCTTCGCAGCGCTGCGCCTCCTGAACAAGCTTCTAGAGTAGCAGGAACAATACCACCACAAACGGGCGGACAGGGACTCGTTGTTTCAATGAAGGGTTGACCCCGTGTATGAAGGGATTGTTACGGCCTAACAGCTTTTGAAGGCTGTGTAAGAGCATTAATCACAAAAAAATCTGGTTGAAATTATAGCAAGCCAAGTCACGATTTCCATATGTATTTGCCTCACACGAAACGTGTAGGGAGACGCGGTGGGTCAATTCTTACCCCTAACCCACAGGGAGACGCGGTGGGTCAATTCTTACCCCTAACCCACAGGGAGACGCGGTGGGTCAATTCTTACCCCTAACCCACAGGGCGTTCGAAATGAATGAAACTAGAGCAAGCACATGTCAAATCACGAGTTCCCTAGTTATTCGCTTTGTACGAATCGCGTAGGGAGACGCGGTGGGTCTGTTCGTACTCCCAACCAACAGGGGGTCTGTTCTTAACCCCAATCCACAGGGGTATTTTTGCCCTTCGGTCTTCAATGCTGTGTTGCAAAGATTACAGAGGATTTATGTCTGGTCTTCGTCTCGACAAAGATTTTGTGACTTGCCAAGTTTCATTAATCAATCATCTTTCTGCTCTTCTATTGTTCTCTCCCTACTTTATTGCTGAGGATTTGTCAGTAGACACGTCTTTTTCGCATGAGCGACTAGGTGGATGAAACATAGGAAAAGGTGCATAGTCAGGAAATGATGAGTAGGGGTAGTGGGATGTGATATGAGACGAAAAGAGGGGGGGGGGGAAGAGAGAAAGAGAGAGAGAGAGAGAGAGATACAGACAGACAGACAGACAGACAGACAGACAGACAGACAGACAGACAGACAGACAGACAGACAGACAGACAGACGACAGAACAGACAGACATACAGTACAGACAGACAGACAGCGCAATCGCACACCACACAAGCAACCTACACCTACACACATCACACAGCGCTACGCCACACACAGCACGCACACACACTACACCTCACGCACACGCACAGATAACATAGGGCAACACACACACAGATACACACACCACTCGCACACACACACACACATATCCACTATTTCGAATAACACCACAGAACACGCCAGCCACACACACACACACAACACACACAAACTTACTGCTCTCTCTCTCTCTCTCTCTCTCATCTCATTCACTATTCCGTCTCTCTCTCTCTCTCTCTCTCTCCCGTGCTCGCTGTCTCTCAATCACACACACAGCACCAACCAGAAACAAGACACCCACACACAAATACCCACACAGGTACACAAACACACACCCACACACTCTCACACAAAGCACCACACACAGAGCACATACACACACACACACACACGTGGACACGACGTCTCGCACGACGCACGCGCGCGTACTTACACAAGCACATACGCGCGTGCAGGCATGCAAGCACTGAGAGAAAGAAGCCATCCTTCCCCAGTACGGAACATACAGGTACACAAGTGCATGGAGACTACGGGCCTCCGCATCGTGAGACAGGGACTGTGACCTTGGCTAGATGATCGATGAAGGCGTCAACTTGTCGTTGGCCTACGAAATATGTCCCTTAGCTTGGGGCTAACCACGCTGCTTGAGAATCTCAAGAAAAGTCCCCGTATGTGTAGAGAAAAGTATTTTGAAAAAAAGAGAGTTACATTTCGTAGTATTTGTCATAACACCAATCATCCAGACATTTTCTCATCATGACGTTTGTGAGTAAAGCCTTACTGGCAGAGTAGTTGTGCGCGAGATCGAACTTAATGCTCCCGTGGTTTACTTCAGATAGTCTTGTAAGTCATTTTTTTTAATTGCATCTACCTGAATGTATGTAGAATCTTTCTTAGTTGTGGCCAGGCAATAATTATCAAACAGGGAAGCTCATGTTTGGAAAGACTCTGAAGTCACGGAATTAGCATAACGCATTAAATAAGACAACTATTATTGGTGAAGGTCAGTTTTCAGACATTGTGTTCGTACTATTAAGAAAGTATCTTTTAAGAAATTGCGTTCCGATGTGGGACGGAGGGGATGGCGTGCAAATGATAAAAGTGGGGAATTATGGGGACCGGAAGTTCAGAGCCGAGTGTGAAGGTTTGGAATAATGGCCTTTTTACGACCTCGACTTTGTCTTACTATCTACATGAATTGGGAGTGAGAAGTGGACTTTTGGAGGAAAGGGGATGGGTGGGTGGTGGTGGGTGGGTGGAGGTGTTGTTGGTCAAGACGCCCCTGATCTCGGACTCACCCAGTGTACAGGCGAGTCCGCGCCTAAGTTGACTCCCACCTGACCATAAATTCATGAATAATAAAAAGTCCAGTCGTGACCCCGCACTTTCCAGCATGTGCCGCACAGTCCTCCCTTACAAGGCCAAACACCTGTCGACGGCTCCGTCGTGGTCAGCCTCATTCTGGTTCGCCAGAGACATCTCTGGCCCCACTTTGGTCACGTGGTTTTAGTCATTCTCAGACTAGTATGCATACCATTCAAATGGGGCCTTCGAAGGTGTTTACTTCCTCTGAAACTCTATTCATTTATCCGCATTTAGCAGCAGGCAGCATGCAGGTGTCCTATTTCAATAAATCACTGCAATCAGTCACGAACGATTACAACCCGCGACAAAGGGACGCGCATCGATCTCTAACTGTGTCTGTGATGTGTACTAGGATGGGTCAGTCTCTGAAAACATGAGGGAGTCACGGCTGTCATGGTTTGTTGTGCTTCCTCCTCATTGAATTGGGCATGAGTGATGTCAAAATGAGGAGAGAACGAGATTCTGAGATGGGACACCGAAGCAAGCAAGCAAAGTATCGACTGATCAGGGTGTCTAGTGTTGAGACCCAGACGTGGGTGAAAAGTTGCTGAACGAAACACCTTTACCTTGTCTAAATTTGCTGACAAACAAGCAAACAAGTCATCAGCTGCCCTCACGTATTCTGGTAGTGGGTAAATATGCAAGCAGAGAAGTTTGAAGTGCATTATTATATCATTAATGAGAGAAACTGTTCAAAGCTATTTCGTACTCATAAACAAATACTCTATGTCGTTTGTGCGGGCGTGCGCGCGCGCGCGCGTGTACTTGTGTGTGTGTGTGTGTGTGTGTATATGTGTGTGTGTGCGCGCGCGCGCACGCACGCATTCGCATGCTTGGGTGCGTGTGTACGCATGTGTGTGTGTATGTGTGTGTTGTGTGTGTGTGTGTGGTGTTTTTTTTCAGGGCGAATTTTAGTTGTGACTCGCCGTATATCTTCTCCTTGCGTAGTTTAGAAACAAATCTCTTTGCAGGCTAGCTTTTACTAAATCCTCCCAGGAGGAGAGGGAGGAAGAGTGAGTTGGGAGGATGAAGGTAGAGGGGAGAAAGATAGGATTAGACAGAGTATAGGAGGAGTGATGAGAGACGAGGGATGCGGAGTATGTAGTCACGGAGTGGATTCTGATTGGAGGGCGTTAGATGATTTGCTTCCGGCGGCGACGGTCTACGCGTCTTAGTCGGAACTTGCAGGAGTCTTAGTCGAGGTCTGTACTGCTGCTTATTTAGGAGGAGTGAGGGAGGAGGGGGATGCACGGAGTGAGGGAGGAGGAGGAGAGAGGGGGGGCGGAGGCAGAACGGATAAGGAGTAGTAGAAGATAGGATGAGAAGGAGGAGGAGAGAGAGGATAGGAAGCGGCGTTGATGCGGCATGTGCAGGAGGGAGGAGGAGGCTGCGAGGAGGATTGAGGAGGAGGAGGGCGGGAGAGGAGGTGCTGCTGGGAGGTCGGGGTTGAGGAGGAAGGAGAGGGGATTAAGCGGGAGCAGGGCAGCCAGGCAGGAGAGGAGGACGAGAACGAGAGGAGGAGGACGAGACCGAGGAGAGGAGGGCAGGAGGGCAGGGTGCTGTGGAGGAGCCAGGAGAGGAGAAACACAGGAGAGGAGAGAAGAGAGAGAGAGAGAGAGAGAGAGAGGGAGAGAGAGAGAGAGAGAGAAGACGACGAGAGAAGAGAGAAGAGAGAGTAGGGGGAAAAACAACAAGATCCGCGCGTCGTTGCCGCACCCCACACACCCCACTACCACTACAACAACAAGAAAACCACCGCAAGCACGATAATACACAAAAAGACACCATCATCCGTCTCACGAGCAGCTTGTCTGCTACATCACGGCTCGTATGTGCACACTAACAACTCCAGAAATCGATCGCTCCCTGCCTACAAGGTTTGTGTTACTGTAGTCTCACAAAATATGTGTGCTCACAGGTCCAATACACAGATAAACCTCTGCATAGGACACCCCTCACTACTCTTTTTGTAAGGGTACGTGGGTGTTCTGTAATCCACACAGA
>JAWQFJ010000007.1:0-27500 GCA_034096865.1 Theodoxus fluviatilis
TTTGTGCGACTTTAAGCAAGAATATCACTGAGCCAGTAGCAAAGGTTTGAAATGTATTTGCTTCAAAAAATAAATGTGTGTACAAGTGAAAGCTTTGTTTGTTGGTTATTACTTACGACAGTCAATGTTGCTGTTGCCTCAGCTGCATATGCTGTCGTTGGTGATTTTTTTGTTTCTTTTCTTGTTGATGTCGCATAGAAGTATTAATTGGCATATTCACACTACTACAAGAAAGAGCAAAGTTAAAAACAAAACAACCAAAAACACTGCATAGGTTTAAAACTCGTCTTGCTTGATATTGTGGCTCGCGGCAGTCGGCATTTCACTAGAATTGCATTTGGCTGTCCTTGTGTTTGGCTGTCTATGTGTGTGGCTGTCCTTGAGCTTGGCTGTCCTTGTGTTTGGTTGTCCTTGTGTTTGGCTGTCCATGTGTGTGGCTGCCCTTGTGTTTGGCTGTATATGTGTTTGGTTTATGTGTTTGGCTGTCCTTGAGTTTGGCTGTCCTTGTGTTTGGCTGTCCTTGTGTTTGGCTGTCTATGTGTTTGGCTGACTATGTGTTTGGCTGTCCATGTGTGTGGCTGTCCTTGAGTTTGGCTGTCCTTGAGTTTGGCTGTCCTTGTGTGTCGTGGGTTAACACTATAGTTAATAAGTATAAAGTTAAACAATAGACCAATTACTATAGAGGTTTTCAAACAAAACCTAATTGCTACATCCACTGGAGCCACAAATAAACAAATCAATAAACAAACAAGCAAATAAGGAAACTGGGGAAGAAGAAATGTCAAACAAGAAATTTAATTACACAGAATCAAGCAAAACCCAACCCCAAAACCCCCGCAATGAGTGACAATGAGAACAATAATTTCATGGCCAAAGATTACTCACACATTCACGCGAAACCCCCACACCCACAAAAATGGAGAACTTCAAAGACTGGCTTCAATTAATCAAGTAACCGCTCTCAACAGAAACGTGCTTGATCCAAGCACATGAAAAGGCAGTTCCGACTTCGTCTCTATCCCCTCAGGATAAAAGAACACCGACTCTCCTCGTCTCAAGGGAAACGCCGCTCTCCTGCGGCTAATCAAACGACACCGCCACTTACTGAACCCACTCGCACTCACGCGATAGAACCGCGACTGTGATGACGTCACTCGCCTCTTAAAGCTCCCTGTCGCTATTACGACGACGACCAGGCGATCAAACACAGACAATGTCAAAGTTCCTTAAAGTGCCCTCTCGCAGCGACAGCGACGGCTAACGACCCGAACCAGAAAAACCAACCCGAAGACAAGAGAGATGCGTTTGCCTTACCAGACCTTGACCAAACGTCCGTCTCCCTGCAACGTCCAGAATAACACTGGTAGTCCGTACTCCAACCTCCCCTTGCGAATCCTCTCACAAGTACGGCACAAGCGTATAGCCCACGTTTGACCGCCACACCACCACGGCGACCCGCGTTGCCCGGTCCCCTTTAGACTGTAGACTTGTAGCTAGTCGCGTCCCTACGGCTCGCTCCCTCCAACGTCGTATCCTCCACAAACCGCGTCATGAATACTTGTCCCCATGGACAGCAGACTGGCGACGACTGCGTCTCCACGCTCCTTCAAGCGCTGACTCCACAGCTTCCCACTCTCCCGCAGGGATGGAACCCAAGTGGAGGAAGAAGGAAAAATCTCTAAGGAAAAGAAAGAGCGACCCACCAAAAGAAAGACAGGTAGATAGAAAGCCTGCAACCAATAGAAGCAGTAATCACTAACTTGCGGTTTACCACATCAACAAGTTCACTCAAAATCCACTTCTTTTCCTCCCACCATCATTCACAAACTCCGACCATTCCAACAGAGGAAAAACGCCTCACACGTGGGGTTCATTCATTAACAATTACAGAAAACCGATAAATTTCCCTTACACAAATTACCAAGGCGACTCAGCTTTAGCCTTAAGCTTACGAGTTTTAATAAAGGAAATTTACTCCGTTTCTTCAGTCATACAACTCAGCCCAATGCTCAGCATACGGACGCGCGCGCGCACACACACTCGCGCTCACACACGCTTCGCTCGTTCTCACACGTACATACGCGAATGCATACATACCTCACACCCAGGCCGAGTGACGACTCCCGCAGCAACCAGCTACAACCCCGGTTCACCCAGAACCATCTAACGTAGACCCCGTGGTCAAACCCTAGTGAACGGAGACTTCAATGGCCGTGCAACCGCGCACTCCAGAGACCGTCTTCCGTTCCAACCTCACGTCCCAACAGACGCCGTGCAACTGCCAGACCCACGCTATCGTTCGGCACGAAACGAACACGTGACCCTCTCCAACCCGATGCATTGTGGGAATTCCACGTGCTGCTTGCATCAGCACAGTTCAAATCACTGCCCCCCGCTGGCGAGGTGCACCAACCCCCCAGGACCCCCTCTAGTCCCCCAACAACCAAACTTCAAATCTGAACCCGACCCACTTCCTAAAATTAAGTGCTTGTCGAGCAACATGCGACATTGTGTTTGACTGTTCTTCTGTTTGGCTGTCCTTGTGTTTGAAACATCGCCATGTGCACACAATGCTGTCCTTGTGTTTGGATCATCACCATGTGCACACAATGCTGTCCTTGTGTTTGGAACATCGCCATGTGCACACAATACTGTCCTTGTGTTTGGAACATCGCCGTGTGCACACAATACTGTCCTTCTGTTTGGATCATCGCCATGTGCACACAATGTTGTCCTTGTGTTTGGAACATCGCCATGTGCACACAATGCTGTCCTTGTGTTTGGAACATCGCCATGTGCACACAATACTGTCCTTGTGTTTGGAACATCGCCATGTGCACACAATGCTGTCCTTGTGTTTGGAACATCGCCATGTGCACACAATGCTGTCCTTGTGTATGGAACATCGCCATGTGCACACAATGCTGTCCTTGTGTATGGAACATCGCCATGTGCACACAATGCTGTCCTTGTGTTTGGAACATCGCCATGTGCACACAATGCTGTCCTTGTGTTTGGAACATCGCCATGTGCACACAATGCTGTCCTTGTGTTTGGAACATCGCCAATTGCACACAATGCTGTCTTTGTGTTTGGAACATCGCCATTTGCACACAATGCTGTCCTTGTGTTTGGAACATCGCCATGTGCACACAATGCTGTCCTTGTTTTTGGAACATCGCCATGTGCACACAATGCTGTCCTTGTGTTTGGAACATCGCCATGAGCACACAATGTTGTCCTTGTGTTTGGAACATCGCCATGTGCACACAATGCTGTCCTTGTGTTTGGAACATCGCCATGTGCACACAATGCTGTCCGCGACGCGAGCCGCAAGATCACGTCATCCAAGTAACTCGTTAATGACTTCCATTCAACTTCATGTAGTTTCTGCTGAACTCGCACTGTTTTATTGCGAATGAACCAACGCAGATCTGCGATTTCTAGGACATCGTCGAATACATCTCCAGAACCATGCTGTGCCACAGAGACTATCAGACAGTCTCTGTCACCATTCGGTCACGTGATGTGAAGAATGCATACCATATAAATCACGTCATTCGTGACGGTGAGGGTCGATTCAGGGGGAAAGTTCACTAGCTTTCTAAAACTGTCATCAAGAAGTAAAAACAAATCGCCATTTGTGCACAAATAAGTCATGTTATCGAATGTGTACATATCTAGTGCTCTATCTACCTTAATGTTTGACTTTTTTTAATGGAATAGGGTTGGGATTTTTTCTACGTGAGGGAACACTATCCCAGAAACCTCTTCCTGATTGATATGGCATGCACAGTGTTTGAGAATTAGACCACGTGACCGAACGATGACAGAGACCCTCCAGAACGTCACCTTCGCGAGCAACGGTCTCCACAGCTGTCGGCAGCGAGGTCTGCACCACACGGCGGATCTTTCAACCGTGTGACGTCAGCACGCACCTAAGAACGGTGGGTGAGCTCACACACGAAGGGCCAACTCTGTGTGCAGTAAAAGTCCTCCAGGCTATAGAGGTGAGAGCCCCGAGAGCCCTGATAATAAAGAAAAACGCAGCCGTTTAGGAAGTGAGTTCGCTGAACCCAGAAGTTCTTGGGTATCTCAGATCCGTCGTTCCACTTGTAGTGAGTCCTGACCTTGTGTGTCGCCCCATCAATCCGCCTCGCTCCAATCCAGTGCGGGTCGAAATCTTCTTCGTCTCCTGCAAACAAAAAGTTGGCGATGATTCCCTTTGGTCACCAACGAAAGAGTATACATTTTTGCATCGTCAAGGAACTTTGCAGAAACACCACAAAAAGGGGAAAATGCAGGAAAGTTGGGTGTGTTTGGTCGGCAATGAGGATTTAGGATAATCAAGAAAATAGTGCTGTCAGGATGAAAACAGACTGGTTGCATCGTCACATTTGTAGGTTCTAAACTGTTGTCGCAAAGAAATATCATTTCAAAGGCAAAGTCTTGTTTATAAAAATACATCTCTGCGAACAAATGTACAGTCGTCTGCAGGCAGTGTCACGTGACTTTTCTCCTCCGTCCAAGCAGATGAGCGATCAAGAAATCCAGAATGACTGGTCACATCTGCCAGTGCTATATTTTCACAAGGGCAACACGCAAACAGAGCATGTGTCTACAACAGAAACTCGGGGGGGGGGGGGGGGGGGGGGGGACCATTTTAAACCACTGTGGCGTTGGTTTTGAGAACTGAGAGTTGTCGGACACGCAGTCAATCCAAGACATTGCGAGCTGACTCAGTGGAGAGGAAGGCGAAACCAACAACTCAGGGCCACTTCTGTGACTCGTCTGTCCACAATGAACCGCTCGGATACCTTCAGTGATTAATATATTTTTATGTCATCGTAAAGTAATATATACTAGGTGCCCTTCAAAATGCTTTCAAAATCATTCTGATATTTGCAGTGCTTGCTGAGTTATGACTATTTGAATACGCATGTACCAAAAAACGAGCTAGTAAAAAAAACGGCGTTTGAAGCTTCAGCTGCACATAGCAGGGCAGTCCCCTATATGTGATCAAACTACATGAAAGAAATTTGGCTCAGAGTTATATCTTACGTACAACCCTCAACAGCCAATGAAAATGAGCCACGCGTTTGGATGAGAGCCACACACGCACCAAACACGTACCACACACGTGGCCGAGCTGTTTGAGTGTGCGACAGACGTAATGTGACGAGGAGGTCAGCTAGTAGGCGATTAGAAGTTACAGTCTCTCTACACTGACATTGCAGTGCCTGTCTAAAGACGTCAAAAAGAAATCGTCCTATAGCGGTAGATTTGAAATCTGAAACTCTCGGAGTGCACGTAGGAAAGGTTTAGCTTTATGATTGATTAGAGTTTAATATCAAAATTGCTGGACACACACACACACACACATACACACACACATACACCCACATACACACACACATACACATACATATACACACACACATACACATACACACACGCACACAATCACAAACTCACAGACACACACTCATAAACACACATACACACAAACACACACTCATTTACACACGCACATACACACACATACACACATACACATATATACGCACACACCTACACACATACACGCGCACACATACACACATACACACATAAATACATACACACACATCTATACACACATGCAACACACACACACAAACACATACACACACATACACACACACACCCATATACACCTACACACAAACACACACACACAGACTCACACACACACACACACAAACACATATACACCCATACACTCACACACACACACACACACACACACACACACACACACACAACACGCGTACACCTACACACATACACACAGTCACATATACATACACAAATACTCACACACACACAAACACACGTGTACACCTACACACAGACACACATACACACACACACGTACACACAAACACACATAAACACACACGCGCACACATACACACACAAACACGCACATGCACACACACACACAAACACAAACACATACATACACACACACACGTACACACACACACACTCCCTTTGGATGAATTTTCCGCCATTTGTCGGTATGAACAGAGTATCCAAGAGACTCAGTTTGTGAGGGCTGGCCACGTTTATCTTGTCATTCACTACCGCGTCTCTACGACTGAACTCGAGGTTGTCAGCTCCCGTGGTCGAACACTTACTCAGTGAGTGAGTTACTGGTGCCGGACGACGAAAACAACAACAACAACAACAACAAACAACCAAACAACCAAACAGTTCATGACATTTGCCAATTGAATACAATGCACTATATAGCTAACACAGATAATCTGGAGAAGTAACTAATGTGAGAGCACATTTCATCTCACGAAGAAACTGAAGGCTCCTCTTCCGTAGCATACCACGTATATCAGACGAAAAAGGAGTTACTTATTGCAGTCTCAGGAGATTCTGCTCTTCTTTTAAAAGCACATTAAGGACGACGAGGACAGAAATAGAGACAGGGTGTTCAGTCACGTGTCCGCACGAGCTCCACTTCCCGGGAATCATTCCTCCATGGTGCTGGCTCGCAGCCGCATCCAAGGGACTGGAGCGTGCTATCTTCGCCATCACAGGTGCCCCGTTTACCCCTGCATGGGGAGAGACAGTTCTCGTGTAGTAGTTTGCCCGAGGGATCTACTCCAGAGCTGGTCGATTACTCGGAAGGTGAGCCCGTGACCAGTGGCTAACTGTACAGTGGTTTGTGACCAGTCTGTGGTTTCTTTCCCAAAGCACCACATCATCTACTTGGGTCCTAGGAGCTTGCCACACTGCAGGAGCAAATCCCAGGCTTTCCTTTTCACCTCACGATGTTGCCAACAGGTCCCGCCACTACGCCAAATCCAGATCTCAAATTTTTAATTCAGCGTATTGATCGTCCGCATGCGAAGCATGTACTCTTGCAGGGGAGGTCATGTGACTGCTGTGAGGGAGCACGAAGGTGTCGTTGTACTTGTAAACACACAAACAGAGAGGGGTTGTGTCAAAGGTCCATTTCTGAAGCAATGCTTGAAGTCGTAATGACGGACAGTGGCGGTCAAGTCTCCCGAGCAGGGACTGAATGGCAGCACCTGGTCACCTTGAGTCACAGCAAACAGGTCCAGCAACATCTCCATGACGAGGTTGGTACGTTTGCCTGGCACCTTGAGCCACAGCAAACAGGTCCAGCCACCATCTCCATGACGAGGTTGGTAAGTTTGCCTGGCACCTTGAGCCACAGCAAACAGGTCCAGCCACCATCTCCATGACGAGGTTGGTAAGTTTGCCTGGCACCTTGAGCCACAGCAAACAGGTCCAGCCACCATCTCCATGACGAGGTTGGCAAGTTTGCCTGGGAGCTTGGTACAACTTGATTACTATGTTCCACCACCATGATGAAAAAAACGTCTGCGTGCCCTAGATATACACGGGAGCGTTTACACGACCCTTCACCTGTGTGCCTTCAAAGTAAAGTGTTCTTACCTTTGAGGAAGTTGTAAAGCATCTTCAGCTCTCACTCGGTCTTGAGAATGGCAAGGTCTCCACCGACTGAGCGACAGAATTCCCTGGCCTGTGGCCACGGGAGACTGACGTTTCCCTTGAGCGCGCACATGTTCGTGCAAGGGAGCAGGCTTCCCCCGAAGGCAACGCACGTGGTATTGAGGCCTGAAATACGAGAAACCCGCTGTACACGAAGCCTCACGCCTCGCTCTCCATGTTGCTCGCGACTGAACGCTCGGCACAATCGCTGGCAACACTGAACGATTAGCTTGTACATGTCCACAGCACCTTGCTTCGCGCGGAGGGAGTGAACATGTCAAGATTTTCCCACTCACTGTATAGCTTGGTCAGCATCGCCATCTCGGGCTCGCTCATAGTAGATGCCATCTCGAAATTCTTCGTTGGTGCTGGCAGAGTGGCGTCAATAAAATTAGCAGCGACTGGACGATGTTTGGATGACGCTAGCGACTCAACGCAGAACAATACGGTTTCTGTTCCAATCGACACGAGGCTGGGCGGCTTGGCAGCATCGCTGTCTACACGTTTGGGAAGCGAGAAGCACAGCACACGAAGCGTCGAGTGCACAGCGTCAATGTGGAGCGTGTGGAATGTGTGGAGCGTGTGGAATTTGTGGAGCGTGTGGAATGTGTGGATTGTGAGGAACGTGTGGAATGTGTGGAACGTGTGGAATGTGTGGATCGTGTGGAATGTGTGGATTGTGAGGAACGTGTGGAATGTGAGGAACGTGTGAAATGGGTGGAACGTGTGGAATGTGTGGAACGTGTGAAATGTGTGGAACGTGTGGAACGTGTGGAACGTGTGAAACGTGTGGAACGTGTGGAACGTGTGGAACGTGTGGAATGTGTGGAACGTGTGGAACGTGTGAAACGTGTGGAACGTGTGGAATGTGTGGAACGTGTGGAACGTGTGAAACGTGTGGAACGTGTGGAATGTGTGGAACGTGTGAAACGTGTGGAACGTGTGGAACGTGTGGAACGTGTGAAACGTGTGGAACGTGTGGAATGTGTGAAACGTGTGGAACGTGTGGAACGTGTGAAACGTGTGGAACGTGTGGAACGTGTGAAACGTGTGGAACGTGTGGAACGTGTGAAACGTGTGGAACGTGTGGAACGTGTGAAACGTGTGGAACGTGTGGAACGTGTGAAACGTGTGGAACGTGTGGAACGTGTGAAACGTGTGGAACGTGTGGAATGTGTGGAACGTGTGAAATGTGTGGAATGTGTGAAACGTGTGGAAAGTGTGAAACGTGTGGAATCGACTCGCGTGCAACAGGCTTACTGGTGTTGTTCGATCAGATTCGAGACTCACTCTTTCCTTCTGCTGTGGTCGAGGCGAGAAATCCATCCAGTGTTCGTGAAATTCCCGAAAACCACGCCAACTAGTTAAGAGTGTGTAGAAAGATCAACAAAAGCAGTTCGACGTTTGTCAATTCCACTATGCCATTACGCAATAACTCAAAACTGGCCCGTCCCATCCTCTCTTACAACATACACGGAGGCGTCGGCACCCAAAGATGACGTAGACTGAACGAATCCTGAACTCTCTCAGATTATCTCTGAACTTTTCGCGGTACTGAGGGAGGAGAGGAGGCGGGAAAAGGAGACTGAGAACACCGAACATGCCGTAGGCTTGTCAGGGGAGGCGACTCCTGTGGAGCGACAAGCAACACAGGGCAGTGGTTTTGAAGCGACAAGCAACACAGGGCAGTGGTTTTGAAGCGACAAGCAACACAGGGCAGTGGTTTGCGCTGCATGCAGCATGCATAGCGGCTTGTCTGCCAGATTCTGGTTTGTCAAAGCAGTCCGATGACGGGGAAATATTGGGTGGTTTTTCATCGCGAAATGCAGCACAGAAGCTTGGAAAAACTTCCAGAGACGGGCCACACAAGTGAACTGGTCCGAGGAAAGGAGTGTCGGAGAGACAGCCAAGCTCGCCGGCCACACAAGCGGGCTACAGCCTCTGATTGGCGAGCGGGCTACAGCATCTGATTGGCGAGAGGGCTACAGCATCTGATTGGCGAGCAAGCTACAGCCTCTGATTGGCGAGCGGGCTACAGCCTCTGATTGGCGAGAGGGCTACAGCCTCTGATGGGAGAGCGGGCTACAGCCTCTGATTGGCGAGCGGGCTACAGCCTCTGATTGGCGAGCGGGCTACAGCATCTGATTGGCGAGCGGGCTACAGCATCTGATTGGCGAGCGGGCTACAGCCTCTGATTGGCGAGCGGGCTACAGCCTCTGATTGGAGAGCGGGCTACAGCCTCTGATTGGCGAGCGGGCTACAGCATCTGATTGGAGAGCGGGCTACAGCCTCTGATTGGCGAGCGGGCTACAGCATCTCATTGTCTGTCTGTCTGTCTGTCTATCTGTCTGTCTGTCTGTCTGTCAGTCTGTCTGTTTCTCTCTCTCTCTCTCTGTCTGTGTGCCTGTCTGTCTGTCTGGGTGCCTGTCTGTCTGTCTGGGTGTCTGTCTGTCAGTCTGTCTGTCTGTCTGTCTGTCTGTCTGTGTGTCTGTCTGTCTGTCTGTCTGTCTGTCTGTGTGTCTGTCTGTCTGTCTGTCATTCTCTCTCTGTGTGTCTTTATCTCTGTGTCATTCTCTCTGTGTCAATCTCTGTGTCAATTTCTCTCTCTCTCAGTCTCTCTGTCTTTCTCTCTCTGTCTCTCTCTCTGTCTTTCTCTCGCTCTCTCTGTCTCTCTCTCTCTCTCTCTCTCTCTCTCTCTCTCTCTCATATTCTCTTTCTGTGCGCGCATACCTGCCTGCGTCCATGCCTATTTGCGAGTATAAGTGTGTATTGTGATGCAGACGCACAGACTTCATCTGACAGCAGTCACAGACTCACGTGCCCTTGCGAACTCCTCCAGCAGCACCAGCAGCACCACCATCAGGACCCAGGGCGGCATTGCTGGAGACTCTGGAACCTTCGCCACAGGGAGGAACCAAAGATGAAGCCCGAGATCAGCGAGATGATCCGGTCTTGGAGGGAACGACGCGAAGTACCTGCGGAGCGCGGACCTTCCTCAGCAGTCAGCTCTCCGTCGTGCACACACGCACTGGCTACGAGGAGACTGCCTGCACATGTGTTGCCCAGGTTCGCCTCAGTATCTTTCTGCTTCACTGCGGCCACAATACGCTCGTGTTATGGCTTTGTGATTGTAACGAAGGCAAGACAGTAAGTGTCCTGCGGAACTGATTTGACAGGCGCAGTCTGCACGACAGTGTGACAGCAGGTGGTGGGGGCCGGGCCAGGGAAGAAGCGTGAGGATGGTCATGTGACGGGCTCTCACAAGTTCAGTCGGTCTGGTAGCTCGGTCAAATCAAGATGCGGCGAGCTTTGCAGCGATGGGTGAACCGGGTCACGTGAAAATTTTTAGGTATTCGCTCCATTCAGCAAGCTCAGCCGTCATGCCATTTACTTCGCAAGGTTCACGTCTGACATCCGCTGATAGCTGGTTGTTTTTGACAGCAAAGAAAGATGGTGTAGTATTTTGGAAAAGAAAGAAAGAAAGGAGGGAGGGAGGGAGGGAGGGAGGGAGGGAGGGAGGGAGGGAGGAAGGAAGGAAGGAAGGTAGAAAGAATGAAAGAAAGAAAGAAAGAAAGAAGGAAAGAAAGAAAGAAAGAAAGAAAGAAGGAAAGAAAGAAAGAAAGAAAGAAAGAAAGAAAAAAGAAAGAAAGAAGGAAAGAAAGAAAGAAAGAAAGAAGGAAAGAAGGAAGGAAGGAAGGAAGGAAAGAAAGAAAGAAGGAAAGAAAGAAAGAAAGAAAGAAAGAAAGTAAAGGAAGGAAGGAAGGAAAGAAGGAAGGAAGGAAGAAAGAAAGAAAGAAAGAAAGAAAGAAAGAAAGAAAGAAAGAAAGAAAGAAGGACGCAAAGAAAGAAAGAAAGAAAGAAAGGAAGAAAGAAAAAAGGAAACAAGAAAGGATAGAAGGAAAGAAGGAAAGAAAGAAAGAAAAAAGAAAGAAAGAAAGAAAGAAAGGATAGAAGGAAAGAAGGAAAGAAAGAAAGAAAAAAGAAAGAAAGAAAGAAACCTCCTGACAGTGTCAAGCCGGTGCTTATTTAGAGGAAAGTAATGCTGTCAGTCACACGACATCTATTACTGGCCCCGCTCACAGAGTTGTTATGTTTGGCTGAGACTTAACATATACTTCTATTGTGGTTATCGGCCTTGGCGGACTCTTGCTGGAAGGAGTCGCGAAAGTGTAGGCAGTGCAGGTCCTTACTTGGTCACTACAGCTTTCCACACACTGACGGTGGCCCAACGGAAGGCTTATCTCCCCTGGTCACTGGACTCCTCTTCTGATCTTTCCCACACCAACTCATCTCCATAAGTTGCATTCGACGAGGCGACGGAATAGAACGTCAAAGTTAAGTTTCACAACTTTCCAGTCCAGCCCTCACAGGTGCCCGTTTGACTCCCGGATGACCAAAAACAGTGAGTGAGGTACCCTGTTCACGGATTCGGTTTAGACATGCACATGGCTTTGAACGCCGCACCCAAGGATCGCAAGGAACAATTGGTCAAGGGCTCTGACCATTCGGCCACAGAGCCTTGCAATAACTCTGATCATCTTTTTGGTACTGCCGTGGTGTCAGGAATCTCGTTTGCATGATGAGGAGGTCCCGATACCGGCATGCCAGTCTCTTTGGGCAGCCGCTGTGAAGGGAGCAAAAGATTTATCACCTGTGCAAACATGAGACGCGATAAGTTATCTGCACTGCAGTGTGCAATCAGGTGCCCCTTATCACAGCTCCCATCTTCCTTCTTAAGGACCACAATGATGGATGCAATTATGCGAGAACCGCAAAAGAGAGAGAGGCTGCCACTCGATCAGTCCTTCCCTGGCACTGACGACACACACAGTGACAGTGACGACACCCACAGTGACCGTGACGACACACACAGTGACAGTGACATCACACACAGAGACAGTGACGACACACACAGTGACAGTAACGACACACACAGTGACAGTGACGACACACACAGTGACAGTGACGACACACACAGTGACAGTAACGACACACACAGTGACAGTGACGACACACACAGTGACAGTGACGACACACACAGTGACAGTGACGACACACACAGTGACAGTGACGACACACACAGAGACAGTGGCGACACACACAGTCAGGCACCAGCACATCTCCACTCTCTGCAGAGGATTCCAGTCCAATGCTGGCTCCAGGCTTCCTCAAGCGATAATCGCACTGCAGCGTTCCTCCACTGCCCTCACAGGTACTCTATTCATTCCTGGATAGGGAGAGGCCTTGCGAGTAATGCTGCTTGCTTGGTGATGCAACTATAGGATCCGCACAGCTTCAAACGCCTGCAGGCTACGGACAGACGAGGAGGACACACCGCGACGAGGAGGACACACCCAGATGAGAAGGACACACCGAGACGAGGAGGACACACCGAGACGAGGAGGACACACCTACACGAGGAGGACACACCTAGACGAGGAGGACGCAAGGAGACGAGGAGGACACACCCAGACGAGGAGGACACACGGAAACGAGGAGGACACACCGAGACGAGGAGGACACACGGAGACGAGGAGGACACACGGAGACGAGGAGGACACACCTAGACAAGGAGGACACACGGAGACGAGGAGGACACATGGAGACAAGGAGGACACACCGAGACGAGGAGGACACACGGAGACGAGGAGGACACATGGAGACGAGGAGGACACACGGAGACGAGGAGGACACACCCAGACGAGGAGGACACACCCAGACGAGGAGGACACACGGAGACGAGGAGGACACACGGAGACGAGGAGGACACACCGAGACGAGGAGGACACACGGAGACGAGGAGGACACACGGAGACGAGGAGGACACACGGAGACGAGGAGGACACACCGAGACGAGGAGGACACACGGAGACGAGGAGGACACACGGAGACGAGGAGGACACACGGAGACGAGGAGGACACACCGAGACGAGGAGGACCCACGGAGACGAGGAGGACACACCCAGACGAGGAGGACCCGCCCAGACGAGGAGGACACACGGAGACGAGGAGGACACACCCAGACGAGGAGGACACACGGAGACGAGGAGGACACACCCAGACGAGGAGGACCCGCCCAGACGAGGAGGACACACGGAGACGAGGAGGACACACCCAGACGAGGAGGACACACGGAGACGAGGAGGACACACTCAGACGAGGAGGACACACGGAGACGAGGAGGACCCGCCCAGACGAGGAGGACACACGGAGACGAGGAGGACACACGGAGACGAGGAGGACACACCGAGACGAGGAGGACACACCCAGACGAGGAGGACCCGCCCAGACGAGGAAAACCCGCCCAGACGAGGAGGACACACCCAGACGAGGAGGACACACCCAGACGAGGAGGACACACCCAGACGAGGAGGACACACCCAGACGAGGAGGACACACCCAGACGAGGAGGACACACCCAGACGAGGAGGACACACCCAGACGAGGAGGACACACTCAGACGAGGAGGACACACCCAGACCAGGAGGACACACCCAGACCAGGAGGACACACCCAGACGAGGAGGACACACGGAGACGAGGAGGACACACTCAGACGAGGAGGACACACCCAGACCAGGAGGACACACCCAGACCAGGAGGACACACCGAGACGAGGAATACACACCGAGACGAGGAGGACACACCGAGACGAGGAGGACGCACCGAGACGAGGAGGACACACCGATACGAGGAGGACACACCGAGACGAGGAGGACACACCGAGACGAGGAGGACACACTGAGACGAGGAGGACACACCGAGACGAGGAGGACACACCCAGACGAGGAGGACACACCCAGACGAGGAGGACACACCGAGACGAGGAAAAGAGGAAATGCAGGACTGAAGCCGCCTGGAAATTGCGTGTGAGAGGGAGATAACTCTGCAGGCCTTGCTTGGCCCACTCTGAGTCGCTTCTTGCATCGGAGGTTTCCACGCTGCATGCAAATGCGTGACACGTCACGGATTTGGACGTCGTGGTTTGGCATCGCACCGTCCTCACAGTGACGTCAGAGACACTATACAGGAAGCCCTTGAACTCTTTCGTAGGCGTCATGTACGAAAGGGAGGATGCGAAAGAGTTGCGTCCCTTGAGTTTCTGAATTATTCACGAGGCTCCAGGGAGTGCAGCCCAACAAGCACACGTTCACTTGTGAAAGATGCAGATCACCGAAATTGCGTTTTGATTGTGCGAAATATCGAAATTTCTTACATGAAAATTGATTCTCGCTAATGTCGCTCACAACGTATATCTGCATGAGTCGAACTTTACCTTCAAGACTCTCAGGATAGACTGGGTGACTAGGAAAGACCTATAACAGCTGGAAAAGACGAGCAAAACTAAATATTGGGATTCGGGTCATCCGGGCATGTAAGGCCGTAACAGCAGCCGCTAATACAGGGCAGTGTAGACAGGAGAAGACAACACGGACCATGGTAGCTCAGCTGGCGGAGTATTTCGTGCGCTAACCGAAAGGTCGCGGGTACAATCCCCGCACTGTGATCCTACGTGTTTTTCCTGTCTGTCCCACGCAGGGCTTCGGCTGTGCTTGTTACACTTTGATTCTCGCTACTCTCACTCACAGCGTATCTGCATGAGGCGATCGAGCGCCATAACATTTCAGTTGTGATCTGAACAGAAACAAGAAAGCTTGTTTACTTTACCGTCCAGCGTCTAAGGGAAACTAGAAAACTTGTTTACTTTACCTTTCAGTGTTTAAGGGAAACAATAAAGCTTGTTTACTTTACCGTTCAGCGTCTAAGGGAAACAAGAAAGCTTGTTTGCTTTACCGTCCAGCGTCTAAGAGAAACAAGAAAGCTTGTTTACTTTACCGTCCAGCGTCTAAGGGAAACAAGAAAGCTTGTTTACTTTACCGTCCAGCGTCTATGGGAAACAAGAAGGCTTGTTTGCTTTACCGTCCAGCGTCTAAGGGAAACAAGAAAGCTTGTTTACTTTACCGTTCAGCGTTTAAGAGAAACAAGAAAGCTTGTTTACTTTACCGTCCAGCGTCTAAGGGAAACAAGAAAGCTTGTTTGCTTTACCGTTCAGCGTCTAAGGGAAACAAGGAGGGGATTTTACGGCACAGCTGTTCTTGTAGTGAGCGACTCTGCCAGCTGCCGCCACGCCTCTTTTTTACTGTCATAATTCAGAAAGAAAGTTTCACGTCTTTCAACGAAGTGGCTTCACACACACACACACACACACACACACACACACACACACACACACACACACACACACACACACACACACGGTTGCATGCAAGCACGTCAACAAAGATATACGCGCGCGCACGCATGCACATAAGGAAACACACACACACATATATTTAGAGGCAAACACACACACGCAGCGCGGGCGTGTGCACATACATACACACGCGTGCGCTCCCGCGTGCATACACACACACGCGCGCACACACACATAAACAGGCATACATGCACACCAACTAAGAATTGTCATTTGTTTCTCCTGTCTGTCCCTTGACCCCGTGAACTTTCACGTCACATTAGAAAGCTGGAAAAGTTCCACCTGCTCCATCCTATGCATCCGGTGGCGAGACCACGTTAGTAACATGGAGATTCTGGACCAGGCTGGGTGCACCAGCATCGATTCCATGATCATCAAGGCCCAACTCTGGTGAGTGGGGCTTGTCATTCGCATGGAGGAATACCGCATGCCCAGACGTCTACTGTATGGCGAACTTGAGTGTGGCAAGAGATGCCAAGGTGGCCCCCCAAAAACTCTACAAAGACTCAATCAAAGACAGTCTCAACTGGTGCATTATCAAACCAAGGGAGTTGGAGGAATGTGCTTGAAATCGAGAACGCTGGCGATTCATGGTCCACCAAGCTGCCACCCACTTCGAAGAGGCCATTCCACAAAAACTCATCACCGCAAGAGAGCAGCGCCATCGACCTACACCAGCAGTGACCGAGTTTCAGTGTCCCCACTGCCACAGACTATACGCCTCCAGACTGGAGTTGTTGAGCCACATGAGAACTCACAGATAAATTGGTGCGCCGGAGCGCCTTCTTCGGAAACGGAACAGGCAAGGAAATGTGTGTGTGTGTGTGTGTGTGTGTGTGTGTTTGTGTGTGTGTGTGTGTGTGTGTGTGTATGTGTGTGTGTGTGTGTGTGTGTGTGTGTGTGTGTGTGTGTGTGTGTGTGTGTGTGTGTGTGTGTGTATGTGTGTGTGTGTGTGTTTGTGTGCATGTATCAGCAAACTGGACAGAGGTCCCTTGTTGTGTGATAAAAGACGTTTCAGACCAGATTTCATGGAGTGTGTCTCCACTTTGCAACTGACGATTAAGCCTTTCCACGTTCCCCGACCAGCGACGCCAAATGCTGTTGCAAGAGAAGTAACTCTTGTAAAGAGTTATCTCCCCTTTGACCACACTGTCAGTTTTGCACTGTTTGTGGCGAACTCAGGTACGAGTCGAGTCGTGCCAGAGAAGCCGCACTGGAAACTGCGAGCCTCAACGCTCGACTATCAGCTGTCGTGTGGTCAGTGCAGACGTCATCTCCTGCACCGCAACCCACGGACAGACGAGAAGGACCCACTATGACGTCACAAAGTGAAATGGAAGGTGCGTGAAGAATGCATGTAGAGGGAGACAACTCTTCAGGGACAGTTTTCTCGGAAGCAATTATCACGCAGCATACGCGAGCCTCTCACTGGGCCAGAGGCACGTTTCCTTCTGAAGTTTTTTAAATTAAAATTTAAGTTAATTAAGTAAGAGATGAACGTTCACAACGAGCGTCTGGGTAGACAAATTGAATCAGGTGAAAAATTTGACACTTATCTCTGAACTTTTTTCCAAATACCTTTCGTCTCTAGACAGACTTGTGTGTTCATACGGACTCGATGCGTGTATCTGTAGACTTAGTGTGTGTTCATACGGACTCGATGCGTGTATCTGTAGACTTAGTGTGTGTTCATACGGACTCGATGCGTGTATCTGTAGACTTAGTGTGTGTTCATACGGACTCGATGCGTGTATCTGTAGACTTAGTGTGTGTTCATACGGACTCGATGCGTGTGTCTGTAGACTTAGTGTGTGTTCATACGGACTTGATGCGTGTGTTTGTAGACAAAGTGCTTTCATTAAAACTCGATGAATGTGTATGTGGACAGTATGTGTTCATTAGAACAAATGCGTGTGTTTGTAGACAGTGTGTGTTCATTGGGACTCGATGCATGTGTCTGTAGACAGTATGTGTTCATTGGGACTTGATGCGTGTGTCTGTACACAGTCTGTGTTCATTGGGACTTGATGCACGTGTCTGTAGACAGTGTGCGTTCATTGGGACAGATGTGTGTGTCTGTAGACAGTGTGTTTTCATTGGGACTTGATGCATGTGTCTGTAGACAGTGTGCGTTCATTGAGACTTGAAGCATGTGTCTGTAGACAGTGTGTGTTCATTGGGACTTGATGCATGTGTCTGTAGACAGTGTGTGTTCATTGGGACTTGATGCGTGTGTCTGTAGGCAGTGTGTGTTCATTGGAACTTGATGCATGTGTCTGTAGACAGTGTGTGTTCATTGGGACTTGATGCATGTGTCTATAGACAGTGTGTGTTCATTGGGACAGATGCGTGAGTCTGTAGACAGTGTGTGTTCATTGGGACAGATGTGTGTGTCTGTAGGCAGTGTGTGTTCATTGGGACTTGATGCATGTGTATGTAGACAGTGTGTATTCATTCGGACTTGATGCATGTGTCTGTAGACAGTGTGTGTTCATTGAGATTTGATGCATGTGTCTTTAGGCAGTGTGTGTTCATTGGGACTTGATGCATGTGTCTGTAGACAGTGTGTGTTCATTGGGATTTGATGCATGTGTCTGTAGACAGTGTGTGTTCATTGGGACTTGATACATGTGTCTGTAGACAGTGTTTGTTCATTAGGACGTGATGCATGTGTCTGTAGACAGTGTGTGTTCATTGGGGCAGATGTGTGTCTCTGTAGACAGTGTGTGTTCATTAGGACGTGATGCATGTGTCTGTAGACAGTGTGTGTTCATTGGGACTTGATGCATGTGTCTGTAGACAGTGTGTGTTCATACGGACTTGATGCATGTGTCTGTAGACAGTATGTGTTCATTGGGACAGATGTGTGTGTCTGTATACAGCGTGTGTTTATTAGGAAAGATGTGTGTGTCTGTAGACAGTGTTTGTTCATTAGGACTTGATGCATGTGTCTGTAGACATTGTGTGTTCATTGGAACAGATGTGTGTGTCTGTAGACAGTGTGTGTTCATTAGGACATGATGCATGTGTCTGAAGACAGTGTGTGTTCATTGAGACTTGTTGCATGTGTCTGTAGACAGGGTGTGTTCATTGAGACTTGATGCATGTGTCTGTAGACAGTGTGTGTTCATTGGGACTTGATGCATGTGTCTGTAGACATTGTGTGTTCATTGGGACTGGATGCATGTGTCTGTAGACAGTGTGTGTTCATTGAGACTTGATGCATGTGTCTGTAGACAGTGTGTGTTCATTGAGACTTGATGCATGTGTCTGTAGACAGTGTGTGTTCATTAGGACTTGATGCATGTGTCTGTAGACAGTGTGTGTTCATTGGGACTTGATGCATGTGTCTGTAGACAGTCCGTGTTCATTAAGACTTGATGCATGTGTCTGTAGACAGTGTGTGTTCATTGGGACTTGATGCATGTGTCTGTAGACAGTGTGTGTTCATTAGGACTTGATGCATGTGTCTGTAGACAGTGTGTGTTCATTGGGACTTGATGCATGTGTCTGTAGGCAGTGTGTGTTCATTGGGACTTGATGCATGTCTCTGTAGGCAGTGTGTGTTCATTGGGACTTGATGCATGTCTCTGTAGACAGTGTGTGTTTATTAGGACTTGATGCATGTGTCTGTAGACAGTGTGTGTTCATTAGGACTTGATGCATGTGTCTGTAGACAGTGTGTGTTCATTGGGACTTGATGCATGTCTCTGTAGGCAGTGTGTGTTCATTGGGACTTGATGCATGTCTCTGTAGACAGTGTGTGTTTATTAGGACTTGATGCATGTGTCTGAAGACAGTGTGTGTTCATTGGGACTTGATGCATGCGTCTGTAGACAGTCCGTGTTCATTGGGACTTGATGCATGTGTCTGTAGACATTGTGTGTTCATTAGGACATGATGCATGTGTCTGTAGACAGTGTGTGTTCATTGAGACGTAATGCATGTGTCTGTAGACAGTGTGTGTTCATTGGGACTTGATGCATGTGTCTGTAGACAGTGTGTGTTCATTGGGACTTGATGCATGTGTCTGTAGACAGTGTGTGTTCATTGAGACGTGATGCATGTGTCTGTAGACAGTGTGTGTTCAATGGGACCTGATGCATGTGTCTGTAGACAGTGTGTGTTCATTGAGACGATGCATGTGTCTGTAGACAGTCTGTGTTCATTGGGACTTGATGCATGTGTCTGTAGACAGTGTGTGTTCATTGGGACTTGATGCATGTGTCTGTAGACAGTGTGTGTTAAATGGGACTTGATGCATGTGTCTGTAGACAGTGTGTGTTCATTGGGACTTGATGCATGTGTCTGTAGACAGTGTGTGTTCATTGGGACTTGATGCATGTGTCTGTAGACAGTGTGTGTTCATTGGGACTTGATGCATGTGTCTGTAGACAGTGTGTGTTCATTGGGACTTGATGCATGTGTCTGTAGACAGTGTGTGTTCATTGGGACTTGATGCATGTGTCTGTAGACAGTGTGTGTTCATTAGGACATGATGCATGTGTCTGTAGACAGTGTGTTCATTGAGACGTAATGCATGTGTCTGTAGGCAGTGTGTGTTCATTGGGACTTGATGAATGTGTCTGTAGGCAGTGTGTGTTCATTGAGACTTGATGCGTGTGTCTGTAGATAGTGTGTGTTTATTAGGACTTGATGCATGTGTCTGTAGACAGTGTGTGTTCATTGAGACTTGATGCATGTGTCTGTAGACAGTGTGTGTTCATTGAGACTTGATGCATGGGTCTGTAGACAATGTGTGTTCATTGGGATTTAATGCATGTGTCTGTAGACAGTATGTGTTCATTGGGACTTGATACATGTGTCTGTAGACAGTGTGTGTTCATTGGGACTTGATGCATGTGTCTGTAGACAGTGTGTGTTCATTGAGACTTGATGCATGTGTCTGTAGACAGTGTGTGTTCATTGGGACTTGATACATGTGTCTGTAGACAGTGTGTGTTCATTGGGACTTGATGCATGTGTCTGTAGACAGTGTGTGTTCATTGGGACTTGATGCATGTGTCTGTAGGCAGTGTGTGTTCATTGAGACTTGATGCATGTGTCGGAAGACAGTGTGTGTTCATTGAGACTTGATGCATGTGTCTGTAGACAGTGTGTGTTCATTGGGACTTGATGCATGTGTCTGTAGACAGTGTTTGTTCATTAGGACGTGATGCATGTGTCTGTAGACAGTGTGTGTTCATTGGGGCAGATGTGTGTCTCTGTAGACAGTGTGTGTTCATTAGGACGTGATGCATGTGTCTGTAGACAGTGTGTGTTCATTGGGACTTGATGCATGTGTCTGTAGACAGTGTGTGTTCATACGGACTTGATGCATGTGTCTGTAGACAGTATGTGTTCATTGGGACAGATGTGTGTGTCTGTATACAGCGTGTGTTTATTAGGAAAGATGTGTGTGTCTGTAGACAGTGTTTGTTCATTAGGACTTGATGCATGTGTCTGTAGACATTGTGTGTTCATTGGAACAGATGTGTGTGTCTGTAGACAGTGTGTGTTCATTAGGACATGATGCATGTGTCTGTAGACAGTGTGTGTTCATTGAGACTTGATGCATGTGTCTGTAGACAGTGTGTGTTCATTGAGACTTGATGCATGTGTCTGTAGACAGTGTGTGTTCATTGGGACTTGATGCATGTGTCTGTAGACAGTGTGTGTTCATTGGGACTTGATGCATGTGTCTGTAGACAGTGTGTGTTCATTGAGACTTGATGCATGTGTCTGTAGACAGTGTGTGTTCATTGAGACTTGATGCATGTGTCTGTAGACAGTGTGTGTTCATTAGGACTTGATGCATGTGTCTGTAGACAGTGTGTGTTCATTGGGACTTGATGCATGTGTCTGTAGACAGTCCGTGTTCATTAATACTTGATGCATGTGTCTGTAGACAGTGTGTGTTCATTGGGACTTGATGCATGTGTCTGTAGACAGTGTGTGTTCATTGGGATTTGATGCATGTGTCTGTAGACAGTGTGTGTTAAATGGGACTTGATGCATGTGTCTGTAGACAGTGTGTGTTCATTGGGACTTGATGCATGTGTCTGTAGACAGTGAGTGTTCATTGGGACTTGATGCATGTGTCTGTAGACAGTGTGTGTACTGAGTGAGATTGTGTGTGTGTGTCCTGTAGACAGTGTGGTACTGAGTGAGATTGTGTGTGTGTGTGTCCTGTAGACAGTGTGGTACTGAGTGAGATTGGGTGGGTGTGTGTCCTATAGACTGTAGTACTGAGTGAGATTGGGTGTGTGTGTGTCCTGTAGACAGTGTGGTACTGAGTGAGATTGTGTGTGTGTGTCCTGTAGACAGTGTAGTACTGAGTGAGATTGTGTGTGTGTGTGTCCTGTAGACAGTGTAGTACTGAGTGAGATTGGGTGTGTGTCCTGTAGACAGTGTGGTACTGAGTGAGATTGTGTAAGTGTGTGTCCTGTAGACAGTGTAGTACTGAGTGAGATTGGGCGTGTGTCCTGTAGACAGTGTGGTACTGAGTGAGATTGTGTGTGTGTGTCCTGTAGACAGTGTAGTACTGAGTGAGATTGGGCGTGTGTCCTGTAGACAGTGTGGTACTGAGTGAGATTGTGTGTGTGTGTGTCCTGTAGACAGTGTGGTACTGAGTGAGATTGGGTGTGTGTGTGTCCTGTAGACAGTGTGGTACTGAGTGAGATTGTGTGTGTGTGTGTCCTGTAGACAGTGTGGTACTGAGTGAGATTGGGCGTGTGTGTGTCCTGTAGACAGTGTAGTACTGAGTGAGATTGTGTGTGTGTGTGTCCTGTAGACAGTGTGGTACTGAGTGAGATTGTGTGTGTGTGTGTGTCCTGTAGACAGTGTAGTACTTAGTGAGATTGGGCGTGTGTGTGTCCTGTAGACAGTGTGGTACTGAGTGAGATTGGGTGGGTGTGTGTCCTATAGACAGTGTAGTACTGAGTGAGATTGGGCGTGTGTGTGTCCTGTAGATAGTGTAGTACTGAGTGAGATTTGGCGTGTGTGTCCTGTAGACAGTGTGGTACTGAGTGAGATTGGGCGTGTGTGTGTGTCCTGTAGACAGTGTAGTACTGAGTGAGATTGGGCGTGTGTGTGTCCTGTAGACAGTGTAGTACTGAGTGAGATTGGGCGTGTGTGTGTCCTGTAGACAGTGTGGTACTGAGTGAGATTGTGTGTGTGTGTGTGTCCTGTAGACAGTGTAGTACTGAGTGAGATTGGGCATGTGTGTGTCCTGTAGACAGTGTGGTACTGAGTGAGATTGGGCATGTGTGTGTCCTGTAGACAGTGTAGTACTGAGTGAGATTGTGTGTGTGTGTGTCCTGTAGACAGTGTGGTACTGAGTGAGATTGGGCATGTGTGTGTCCTGTAGACAGTGTAGTACTGAGTGAGATTGTGTGTGTGTGTGTCCTGTAGACAGTGTAGTACTGAGTGAGATTGTGTGTGTGTGTCCTGTAGACAGTGTGGTACTGAGTGAGATTGTGTGTGTGTGTGTCCTGTAGACAGTGTAGTACTGAGTGAGATTGGGTGTGTGTGTGTCCTGTAGACAGTGTAGTACTGAGTGAGATTGTGTGTGTGTGTGTCCTGTAGACAGTGTAGTACTGAGTGAGATTGGGTGTGTGTGTGTCCTGTAGACAGTGTGGTACTGAGTGAGATTGTGTGTGTGTGTGTCCTGTAGACAGTGTAGTACTGAGTGAGATTGGGCATGTGTGTGTCCTGTAGACAGTGTGGTACTGAGTGAGATTGTGTGTGTGTGTGTCCTGTAGACAGCGTAGTACTGAGTGAGATTGGGTGGGTGTGTGTCCTATAGACAGCGTAGTTGGGCATGTGTGTGTCGTGTAGACAGTGTGGTACTGAGTGAGATTGTGTGTGTGTGTGTCCTGTAGACAGTGTAGTACTGAGTGAGATTGGGTGGGTGTGTCCTGTAGACAGTGTGGTACTGAGTGAGATTGGGCATGTGTGTCCTGTAGACAGTGTGGTACTGAGTGAGATTGTGTGTGTGTGTCCTGTAGACAGTGTGGTACTGAGTGAGATTGGGTGTGTGTGTGTCCTGTAGACAGTGTGGTACTGAGTGAGATTGTGTGTGTGTGTGTCCTGTAGACAGTGTGGTACTGAGTGAGATTGTGTGTGTGTGTGTGTGTCCTGTAGACAGTGTGGTACTGAGTGAGATTGTGTGTGTGTGTCCTGTAGACAGTGTGATACTGAGTGAGATTGTGTGTGTGTGTGTCCTGTAGACAGTGTGGTACTGAGTGAGATTGTGTTTGTGTGTGTCCTGTAGACAGTGTGGTACTGAGTGAGATTGGGTGTGTGTGTCCTATAGACAGTGTAGTACTGAGTGAGATTGTGTGTGTGTGTCCTGTAGACAGTGTGGTACTGAGTGAGATTGGGCGTGTGTGTGTCCTATAGACTGTAGTACTGAGTGAGATTGTGTGTGTGTGTGTCCTATAGACTGTAGTACTGAGTGAGATTGGGCGTGTGTGTGTCCTGTAGACAGTGTGGTACTGAGTGAGATTGTGTGTGTGTGTGTCCTGTAGACAGTGTGGTACTGAGTGAGATTGTGTGTGTGTGTCCTGTAGACAGTGTAGTACTGAGTGAGATTGTGTGTGTGTCCTGTAGACAGTGTGGTACTGAGTGAGATTGTGTGTGTGTGTCCTGTAGACAGAGTAGTACTGAGTGAGATTGGGCATGTGTGTCCTGTAGACAGTGTGGTACTGAGTGAGGTTGGGCGTGTGTCCTATAGACAGTGTAGTACTGAGTGAGATTGGGCATGTGTGTCCTATAGACAGTGTAGTACTGAGTGAGATTGGGCGTGTGTCCTGTAGACAGTGTGGTACTGAGTGAGATTGGGCGTGTGTGTGTCCTGTAGACAGTGTAGTACTGAGTGAGATTGTGTGTGTGTGTCCTGTAGACAGAGTAGTACTGAGTGAGATTGGGCGTGTGTGTGTCCTGTAGACAGTGTGGTACTGAGTGGAATTGTGTGTGTGTGTCCTGTAGACAGAGTAGTACTGAGTGAGATTGGGCATGTGTGTCCTGTAGACAGTGTGGTACTGAGTGAGATTGGGCGTGTGTCGTATAGACAGTGTAGTACTGAGTGAGATTGGGCATGTGTGTCCTATAGACAGTGTAGTACTGAGTGAGATTGGGCGTGTGTCCTGTAGACAGTGTGGTACTGAGTGAGATTGGGCGTTGTGTGTCCTGTAGACAGTGTAGTACTGAGTGAGATTGTGTGTGTGTGTCCTGTAGACAGTGTGGTACTGAGTGAGATTGTGTGTGTGTGTGTCCTGTAGACAGTGTAGTACTTAGTGAGATTTTGTGGGTGGGTGTCCTATAGACAGTGTAGTACTGAGTGAGATTGGGCATGTGTGTGTCCTGTAGACAGTGTGGTACTGAGTGAGATTGTGTGTGTGTGTGTCCTGTAGACAGTGTAGTACTGAGTGAGATTGGGCGTGTGTCCTGTAGACAGTGTGGTACTGAGTGAGATTGTGTTTGTGTGTGTCCTGTAGACAGTGTAGTACTGAGTAAGATTGGGCATGTGTGTGTCCTGTAGACAGTGTGGTACTGAGTGAGATTGTGTGTGTGTGTGTCCTGTAGACAGTGTAGTACTGAGTGAGATGGTGTGTGTGTGTGTCCTGTAGACAGTGTGGTACTGAGTGAGATTGTGTGTGAGTGTGTCCTGTAGACAATGTAGTACTGAGTGAGATTGGGCGTGTGTGTGTCCTGTAGACAGTGTGGTACTGAGTGAGATTGTGTGTGTGTGTCCTGTAGACAGTGTAGTACTGAGTGAGATTGGGTGGGTGTGTGTCCTATAGACAGTGTAGTACTGAGTGAGATTGGGCATGTGTGTGTCCTGTAGACAGTGTGGTACTGAGTGAGATTGTGTGTGTGTGTGTCCTGTAGACAGTGTAGTACTGAGTGAGATTGGGCGTGTGTGTGTCCTGTAGACAGTGTAGTACTGAGTGAGATTGGGTGGGTGTGTCGTGTAGACAGTGTAGTACTGAGTGAGATTGGGCGTGTGTGTCCTGTAGACAGTGTGGTACTGAGTGAGATTGTGTGTGTGTGTGTGTGTCCTGTAGACAGTGTGGTACTGAGTGAGATTGGGCATGTGTGTGTCCTGTAGACAGTGTGGTACTGAGTGAGATTGGGCGTTTGTGTGTCCTGTAGACAGTGTGGTACTGAGTGAAATTGGGCGTGTGTCCTGTAGACAGTGTGGTACTGAGTGAGATTGTGTGTGTGTGTGTCCTGTAGACAGTGTGGTACTGAGTGAGATTGTGTGTGTGTGTGTCCTGTAGACAGTGTGGTACTTAGTGAGATTGGGTGGGTGTGTGTCCTGTAGACAGTGTGGTACTGAGTGAGATTGTGTGTGTGTGTGTCCTGTAGACAGTGTAGTACTGAGTGAGATTGTGTGTGTGTGTCCTGTAGACAGTGTAGTACTTAGTGAGATTGGGCGTGTGTGTGTCCTGTAGACAGTGTGGTACTGAGTGAGATTGTGTATGTGTGTGTCCTGTAGACAGTGTGGTACTGAGTGAGATTGTGTGTGTGTGTGTCCTGTAGACAGTGTAGTACTTAGTGAGATTGGGCGTGTGTGTGTCCTGTAGACAGTGTGGTACTGAGTGAGATTGTGTGTGTGTGTGTCCTGTAGACAGTGTAGTACTGAGTGAGATTGGGCGTGTGTGTGTCCTGTAGACAGTGTGGTACTGAGTGAGATTGGGTGTGTGTGTGTCCTGTAGACAGTGTAGTACTGAGTGAGATTGGGCGTGTGTGTGTCCTGTAGACAATGTAGTACTGAGTGAGATTGGGCGTGTGTGTGTCCTGTAGACAGTGTAGTACTGAGTGAGATTGTGTGTGTGTGTCCTGTAGACAGTGTAGTACTGAATGAGATTGTGTGTGTGTGTGTGTCCTGTAGACAGTGTAGTACTGAGTGAGATTGTGTGTGTGTGTGTCCTGTAGACAGTGTAGTACTGAGTGAGATTGTGTGTGTGTGTCCTATAGACAGTGTAGTACTGAGTGAGATTGTGTGTGTGTGTGTCCTGTAGACAGTGTGGTACTGAGTGAGATTGTGTGTGTGTGTGTCCTGTAGACAGTGTGGTACTGAGTGAGATTGGGCGTGTGTGTGTCCTGTAGACAGTGTGGTACTGATTGAGATTGTGTGTGTGTGTGTCCTGTAGACACTGTGGTACTGAGTGAGATTGTGTGTGTGTGTGTCCTGTAGACAGTGTGGTACTGAGTGAGATTGTGTGTGTGTGTCCTGTAGACAGTGTGGTACTGAGTGAGATTGTGTGTGTGTGTGTGTCCTGTAGACAGTGTAGTACTGAGTGAGATTGTGTGTGTGTGTGTCCTGTAGACAGTGTGGTACTGAGTGAGATTGTGTGTGTGTGTGTCCTATAGACAGTGTAGTACTGAGTGAGATTGGGCGTGTGTGTGTCCTGTAGACAGTGTGGTACTGAGAGAGATTGTGTGTGTGTGTCCTGTAGACAGTGTGGTACTGAGTGAAATTGGGCGCGTGTGTCCTGTAGACAGTGTAGTACTGAGTGAGATTGTGTGTGTGTGTGTCCTGTAGACAGTGTAGTACTGAGTGAGATTGTGTGTGTGTGTCCTGTAGACAGTGTGGTACTGAGTGAGATTGGGCGTGTGTGTGTCCTGTAGACAGTGTAGTACTGAGTGAAATTGGGTGGGTGTGTCCTGTAGACAGTGTTGTACTGAGTGAGATTGTG
>JAWQFJ010000007.1:32500-95000 GCA_034096865.1 Theodoxus fluviatilis
TAGTTAGGAATCAGGGCTGAGTGACAGATTTACAGGCTGTAGCTAGGAATCAGGGCTGAGTGACAGATTTACAGGCTGTAGCTAGGAATCAGGACTGAGTGACAGATTTACAGGCTATAGCTAGGAATCAGGGCTGAGTGACAGATTTACAGGCTGTAGCTAGGAATCAGGGCTGAGTAACAGATTTACAGGCTGTAGCTAGGAATCAGGGCTGAGTGACAGATTTACAGGCTGTAGTTAGGAATCAGGGCTGAGTGACAGATTTACAGGCTGTAGCTAGGAATCAGGGCTGAGTGACAGATTTACAAGCTGTAGCTAGGAATCAGGGCTGAGTGACAGATTTACAGGTCTAGCTAGGAATCAGGGCTGAGTGACAGATTTACAAGCTGTAGCTAGGAATCAGGGCTGAGTGACAGATTTACAGGTCTAGCTAGGAATCAGGGCTGAGTGACAGATTTACAAGCTGTAGCTAGGAATCAGGGCTGAGTGACAGATTTACAGGCTGTAGCTAGGAATCAGGGCTGAGTGACAGATTTACAAGCTGTAGCTAGGAATCAGGGCTGAGTGACAGATTTACAAGCTGTAGCTAGGAATCAGGGCTGAGTGACAGATTTACAGGTCTAGCTAGGAATCAGGGCTGAGTGACAGATTTACAAGCTGTAGCTAGGAATCAGGGCTGAGTGACAGATTTACAGGCTGTAGCTAGGAATCAGGGCTGAGTGACAGATTTACAAGCTGTAGCTAGGAATCAGGGCTGAGTGACAGATTTACAGGTCTAGCTAGGAATCAGGGCTGAGTGACAGATTTACAAGCTGTAGCTAGGAATCAGGGCTGAGTGACAGATTTACAGGCTGTAGCTAGGAATCAGGGCTGAGTGACAGATTTACAGGCTGTAGCTAGGAATCAGGGCTGTGTGACAGATTTACAAGCTGTAGCTAGGAATCAGGGCTGTGTGACAGATTTACAGGCTGTAGCTAGGAATCAGGGCTGAGTGAAAGATTTACAGTTTGTAATTGGGAATCAGGGCTGTGTGACAGATTTACAGGCTGTAGCTAGGAATCAGGGCTGTGTGACAGATTTACAAGCTGTAGCTAAGAATCAGGGCTGAGTAACAGATTTACAGGCTGTAGCTAGGAATCAGGGCTGAGTAACAGATTTACAGGCTGTACCTAGGAATCAGGGCTGTGTGACAGATTTACAGGCTGTAGCTAGGAATCAGGGCTGAGTGACAGATTTACAGGCTGTAGCTAGGAATCAGGGCTGTGTGACAGATTTACAGGCTGTAGCTAAGAATCAGGGCTGAGTAACAGATTTACAGGCTGTAGCTAGGAATCAGGGCTGAGTGACAGATTTACAGGATGTAGCTAGGAATCAGGGCTGTGTGACAGATTTACAAGCTGTAGCTAGGAATCAGGGCTGTGTGACAGATTTACAGGCTGTAGCTAGGAATCAGGGCTGAGTGAAAGATTTACAGTTTGTAATTGGGAATCAGGGCTGTGTGACAGATTTACAGGCTGTAGCTAGGAATCAGGGCTGTGTGACAGATTTACAAGCTGTAGCTAAGAATCAGGGCTGAGTAACAGATTTACAGGCTGTAGCTAGGAATCAGGGCTGAGTGACAGATTTACAGGCTGTAGCTAGGAATCAGGGCTGAGTGACAGATTTACAGGCTGTAGCTAGGAATCAGGGCTGTGTGACAGATTTACAGGCTGTAGCTAGGAATCAGGGCTGTGTGACAGATTTACAGGATGTAGCTGGGAATCAGGGCTGAGTGACAGATTTACAGGATGTAGCTAGGAATCAGGGCTGAGTGACAGATTTACAGGCTGTAGCTAGGAATCAGGGCTGAGTGACAGATTTACAGGCTGTAGCTAGGAATCAGGGCTGAGTGACAGATTTACAGGCTGTAGCTAGGAATCAGGGCTGAGTGACAGATTTACAGGCTGTAGCTAGGAATCAGGGCTGTGTGACAGATTTACAGGCTGTAGCTAGGAATCAGGGCTGTGTGACAGATTTACAGGATGTAGCTGGGAATCAGGGCTGAGTGACAGATTTACAGGATGTAGCTAGGAATCAGGGCTGTGACAGATTTACAGTTTGTAGCTGGGAATCAGGGCTGAGTGACAGATTTACAGGCTGTAGCTAGGAATCAGGGCTGAGTGACAGATTTACATGCTGTAGCTAGGAATCAGGGCTGTGACAGATTTACAGGATGTAGCTAGGAATCAGGGCTGTGACAGATTTACAGGCTGTAGCTAGGAATCAGGGCTGAGTGACAGATTTACAGGCTGTAGCTAGGAATCAGGACTGAGTGACAGATTTACAGGCTGTAGCTAGGAATCAGGGCTGTGACAGATTTACAGGCTGTAGCTAGGAATCAGGGCTGAGTGACAGATTTACAGGCTGTAGCTAGGAATCAGGGCTGTGACAGATTTACAGGCTGTAGCTAGGAATCAGGGCTGAGTGACAGATTTACAGGCTGTAGCTAGGAATCAGGGCTGAGTGACAGATTTACAGGCTGTAGCTAGGAATCAGGGCTGAGTGACAGATTTACAGGCTGTAGCTAGGAATCAGGGCTGAGTGACAGATTTACAGGCTGTAGCTAGGAATCAGGGCTGAGTGACAGATTTACAGGCTGTAGCTAGGAATCAGGGCTGTGTGACAGATTTACAGGCTGTAGCTAGGAATCAGGGCTGAGTGACAGATTTACAGGATGTAGCTAGGAATCAGGGCTGAGTGACAGATTTACAGGCTGTAGCTAGGAATCAGGGCTGTGTGACAGATTTACAGGTCTAGCTAGGAATCAGGGCTGAGTGACAGATTTACAGGCTGTAGCTAGGAATCAGGGCTGAGTGACAGATTTACAGGCTGTAGCTAGGAATCAGGGCTGAGTGACAGATTTACAGGCTGTAGCTAGGAATCAGGGCTGTGTGACAGATTTACAGGCTGTAGCTAGGAATCAGGGCTGAGTGACAGATTTACAGGTCTAGCTAGGAATCAGGGCTGAGTGACAGATTTACAGGCTGTAGCTAGGAATCAGGGCTGAGTGACAGATTTACAAGCTGTAGCTAGGAATCAGGGCTGAGTGACAGATTTACAGGCTGTAGCTAGGAATCAGGACTGAGTGACAGATTTACAGGCTGTAGCTAGGAATCAGGGCTGAGTGACAGATTTACAGGCTGTAGCTAGGAATCAGGGCTGAGTGACAGATTTACAGGCTGTAGCTAGGAATCAGGGCTGAGTGACAGATTTACAGGATGTAGCTAGGAATCAGGGCTGTGTGACAGATTTACAGGATGTAGCTAGGAATCAGGGCTGAGTGACAGATTTACAAGTCTAGCTAGGATCCAGGGCTGAGTGACAGATTTACAGGCTGTAGCTAGGAATCAGGGCTGAGTGACAGATTTACAGGCTGTAGCTAGGAATCAGGGCTGTGTGACAGATTTACAGGTCTAGCTAGGAATCAGGGCTGAGTGACAGATTTACAGGTCTAGCTAGGAATCAGGGCTGAGTGACAGATTTACAGGCTGTAGCTAGGAATCAGGGCTGAGTGACAGATTTACAGGCTGTAGCTAGGAATCAGGGCTGAGTGACAGATTTACAGGCTGTAGCTAGGAATCAGGGCTGTGTGACAGATTTACAGGCTGTAGCTAGGAATCAGGGCTGTGTGACAGATTTACAGGCTGTAGCTAGGAATCAGGGCTGAGTGACAGATTTACAGGCTGTAGCTAGGAATCAGGGCTGAGTGACAGATTTACAGGCTGTAGCTAGGAATCAGGGCTGAGTGACAGATTTACAGGTCTAGCTAGGAATCAGGGCTGAGTGACAGATTTACAGGCTGTAGCTAGGAATCAGGGCTGAGTGACAGATTTACAGGTCTAGCTAGGAATCAGGGCTGAGTGACAGATTTACAGGTCTAGCTAGGAATCAGGGCTGAGTGACAGATTTACAGGCTGTAGCTAGGAATCAGGGCTGAGTGACAGATTTACAGGCTGTAGCTAGGAATCAGGGCTGAGTGACAGATTTACAGTTTGTAGCTAGGAATCAGGGCTGAGTGACAGATTTACAGGCTGTAGCTAGGAATCAGGGCTGAGTGACAGATTTACAGGCTGTAGCTAGGAATCAGGGCTGAGTGACAGATTTACAGGCTGTAGCTAGGAATCAGGGCTGTGTGACAGATTTACAGGCTGTAGCTAGGAATCAGGACTGAGTGACAGATTTACAGGCTGTAGCTAGGAATCAGGGCTGTGTGACAGATTTACAGGCTGTAGCTAGGAATCAGGGCTGAGTGACAGATTTACAGGCTGTAGCTAGGAATCAGGGCTGAGTGACAGATTTACAGGATGTAGCTAGGAATCAGGGCTGTGTGACAGATTTACAGGTCTAGCTAGGAATCAGGGCTGAGTGACAGATTTACAAGCTGTAGCTAGGAATCAGGGCTGAGTGACAGATTTACAGGTCTAGCTAGGAATCAGGGCTGAGTGACAGATTTACAGGCTGTAGCTAGGAATCAGGGCTGAGTGACAGATTTACAGGTCTAGCTAGGAATCAGGGCTGAGTGACAGATTTACAGGCTGTAGCTAGGAATCAGGGCTGAGTGACAGATTTACAGGCTGTAGCTAGGAATCAGGGCTGAGTGACAGATTTACAGGCTGTAGCTAGGAATCAGGGCTGAGTGACAGATTTACAAGCTGTAGCTAGGAATCAGGGCTGTGTGACAGATTTACAGGCTGTAGCTAGGAATCAGGGCTGTGTGACAGATTTACAGGCTGTAGCTAGGAATCAGGGCTGTGTGACAGATTTACAGGCTGTAGCTAGGAATCAGGGCTGAGTGACAGATTTACAGCTGTAGCTAGGAATCAGGGCTGTGTGACAGATTTACAGGCTGTAGCTAGGAATCAGGGCTGTGTGACAGATTTACAGGCTGTAGCTAGGAATCAGGGCTGAGTGACAGATTTACAGGCTGTAGCTAGGAATCAGGGCTGAGTGACAGATTTACAGGATGTAGCTAGGAATCAGGGCGGTGAGACAGATTTACAAGCTGTAGCTAGGAATCAGGGCTGTGTGACAGATTTACAGGCTGTAGCTAGGAATCAGGGCTGAGTGACAGATTTACAGGCTGTAGCTAGGAATCAGGGCTGAGTGACAGATTTACAGGCTGTAGCTAGGAATCAGGGCTGTGTGACAGATTTACAGGCTGTAGCTAGGAATCAGGGCTGAGTGACAGATTTACAGGCTGTAGCTAGGAATCAGGGCTGTGTGACAGATTTACAGTTTGTAGCTAGGAATCAGGGCTGAGTGACAGATTTACAGGCTGTAGCTAGGAATCAGGGCTGAGTGACAGATTTACAGGATGTAGCTAGGAATCAGGACTGAGTGACAGATTTACAGGCTGTAGCTAGGAATCAGGGCTGTGTGACAGATTTACAGGCTGTAGCTAGGAATCAGGGCTGAGTGACAGATTTACAGGCTGTAGCTAGGAATCAGGGCTGTGTGACAGATTTACAGGCTGTAGCTAGGAATCAGGGCTGAGTGACAGATTTACAGGCTGTAGCTAGGAATCAGGGCTGAGTGACAGATTTACAGGCTGTAGCTAGGAATCAGGGCTGAGTGACAGATTTACAGGCTGTAGCTAGGAATCAGGACTGAGTGACAGATTTACAAGCTGTAGCTAGGAATCAGGGCTGTGTGACAGATTTACAGGCTGTAGCTAGGAATCAGGGCTGAGTGACAGATTTACAGGCTGTAGCTAGGAATCAGGGCTGAGTGACAGATTTACAGTTTGTAGCTAGGAATCAGGGCTGTGTGACAGATTTACAGGCTGTAGCTAGGAATCAGGGCTGTGTGACAGATTTACAGTTTGTAGCTAGGAATCAGGGCTGAGTGACAGATTTACAGGCTGTAGCTAGGAATCAGGGCTGAGTGACAGATTTACAGGCTGTAGCTAGGAATCAGGGCTGAGTGACAGATTTACAGGCTGTAGCTAGGAATCAGGGCTGTGTGACAGATTTACAGGCTGTAGCTAGGAATCAGGGCTGAGTGACAGATTTACAGGTCTAGCTAGGAATCAGGGCTGAGTGACAGATTTACAGGCTGTAGCTAGGAATCAGGGCTGAGTGACAGATTTACAGGCTGTAGCTAGGAATCAGGGCTGAGTGACAGATTTACAGGCTGTAGCTAGGAATCAGGGCTGAGTAACAGATTTACAGGCTGTAGCTAGGAATCAGGGCTGTGTGACAGATTTACAAGCTGTAGCTAGGAATCAGGACTGAGTGACAGATTTACAGGCTGTAGCTAGGAATCAGGGCTGAGTGACAGATTTACAGTTTGTAGCTAGGAATCAGGGCTGAGTAACAGATTTACAGGCTAGCTAGGAATCAGGGATGTGTGACAGATTTACAAGCTGTAGCTAGGAATCAGGGCTGTGTGACAGATTTACAGGCTGTAGCTAGGAATCAGGGCTGAGTAACAGATTTACAGGCTGTAGCTAGGAATCAGGGCTGAGTGACAGATTTACAGGCTGTAGCTAGGAATCAGGGCTGAGTGACATATTTATTAGCTGTAGCTAGGAATCAGGGCTGAGTGACAGATTTACAGGTCTAGCTAGGAATCAGGGCTGAGTGACAGATTTACAGGCTGTAGCTAGGAATCAGGGCTGAGTGACAGATTTACAGGCTGTAGCTAGGAATCAGGGCTGTGTGACAGATTTACAGGCTGTAGCTAGGAATCAGGGCTGTGTGACAGATTTACAGGCTGTAGCTAGGAATCAGGGCTGAGTGACAGATTTACAAGCTGTAGCTAGGAATCAGGGCTGTGTGACAGATTTACAGGATGTAGCTAGGAATCAGGGCTGAGTGACAGATTTACAGGATGTAGCTAGGAATCAGGACTGAGTGATAGATTTACAGGTCTAGCTAGGAATCAGGACTGTGTGACAGATTTACAGTTTGTAGCTGGGAATCAGGGCTGAGTGACAGATTTACAGGCTGTAGCTAGGAATCAGGGCTGAGTGACAGATTTACAGGATGTAGCTAGGAATCAGGGCGGTGTGACAGATTTACAGGTCTAGCTAGGAATCAGGGCTGAGTGACAGATTTACAGGCTGTAGCTAGGAATCAGGGCTGAGTGACATATTTATTAGCTGTAGCTAGGAATCAGGGCTGAGTGACAGATTTACAGGTCTAGCTAGGAATCAGGGCTGAGTGACAGATTTACAGGATGTAGCTAGGAATCAGGGCTGAGTGACAGATTTACAGGCTGTAGCTAGGAATCAGGGCTGTGTGACATATTTACAGGTCTAGCTAGGAATCAGGACTGTGACAGATTTACAGGCTGTAGCTAGGAATCAGGACTGAGTGACAGATTTACAGGCTGTAGCTAGGAATCAGGGCTGAGTGACAGATTTACAGGCTGTAGCTAGGAATCAGGGCTGAGTGACAGATTTACAGGCTGTAGCTAGGAATCAGGGCTGAGTGACATATTTATTAGCTGTAGCTAGGAATCAGGGCTGTGTGACATATTTACAGGTCTAGCTAGGAATCAGGGCTGAGTGACAGATTTACAGGCTGTAGCTAGGAATCAGGGCTGAGTGACAGATTTACAGGATGTAGCTAGGAATCAGGGCTGAGTGACAGATTTACAAGCTGTAGCTGGGAATCAGGACTGAGTGATAGATTTACAGGTCTAGCTAGGAATCAGGACTGTGTGACAGATTTACAAGCTGTAGCTAGGAATCAGGGCTGAGTGACATATTTATTAGCTGTAGCTAGGAATCAGGGCTGAGTGACAGATTTACAGGTCTAGCTAGGAATCAGGGCTGTGTGACAGATTTACAGGATGTAGCTAGGAATCAGGGCTGAGTGACAGATTTACAGGATGTAGCTAGGAATCAGGACTGAGTGATAGATTTACAGGTCTAGCTAGGAATCAGGACTGTGTGACAGATTTACAGTTTGTAGCTGGGAATCAGGGCTGAGTGACAGATTTACAGGCTGTAGCTAGGAATCAGGGCTGAGTGACAGATTTACAGGATGTAGCTAGGAATCAGGGCGGTGTGACAGATTTACAGGCTGTAGCTAGGAATCAGGGCTGAGTGACAGATTTACAGGCTGTAGCTAGGAATCAGGGCTGAGTGACAGATTTACAGGCTGTAGCTAGGAATCAGGGCTGAGTGACAGATTTACAGGCTGTAGCTAGGAATCAGGGCTGTGTGACAGATTTACAGGCTGTAGCTAGGAATCAGGGCTGAGTGACAGATTTACAGGCTGTAGCTAGGAATCAGGGCTGAGTGACAGATTTACAGGCTGTAGCTAGGAATCAGGGCTGAGTGACAGATTTACAGGCTGTAGCTAGGAATCAGGGCTGAGTGACAGATTTACAGGCTGTAGCTAGGAATCAGGGCTGAGTGACAGATTTACAGGCTGTAGCTAGGAATCAGGGCTGAGTGACAGATTTACAGGCTGTAGCTAGGAATCAGGGCTGAGTGACAGATTTACAGGCTGTAGCTAGGAATCAGGGCTGAGTGACAGATTTACAGGCTGTAGCTAGGAATCAGGGCTGAGTGACAGATTTACAGGCTGTAGCTAGGAATCAGGGCTGAGTGACAGATTTACAGGCTGTAGCTAGGAATCAGGGCTGAGTGACAGATTTACAGGCTGTAGCTAGGAATCAGGGCTGAGTGACAGATTTACAGGCTGTAGCTAGGAATCAGGGCTGAGTGACAGATTTACAGGCTGTAGCTAGGAATCAGGGCTGAGTGACAGATTTACAGGCTGTAGCTAGGAATCAGGGCTGAGTGACAGATTTACAGGCTGTAGCTAGGAATCAGGGCTGAGTGACAGATTTACAGGCTGTAGCTAGGAATCAGGGCTGAGTGACAGATTTACAGGCTGTAGCTAGGAATCAGGGCTGAGTGACAGATTTACAGGCTGTAGCTAGGAATCAGGGCTGAGTGACAGATTTACAGGCTGTAGCTAGGAATCAGGGCTGAGTGACAGATTTACAGGCTGTAGCTAGGAATCAGGGCTGTGTGACAGATTTACAGGCTGTAGCTAGGAATCAGGGCTGAGTGACAGATTTACAGGCTGTAGCTAGGAATCAGGGCTGAGTGACAGATTTACAGGCTGTAGCTAGGAATCAGGGCTGAGTGACAGATTTACAGGCTGTAGCTAGGAATCAGGGCTGAGTGACAGATTTACAGGCTGTAGCTAGGAATCAGGGCTGAGTGACAGATTTACAGGCTGTAGCTAGGAATCAGGGCTGAGTGACAGATTTACAGGCTGTAGCTAGGAATCAGGGCTGAGTGACAGATTTACAGGCTGTAGCTAGGAATCAGGGCTGAGTGACAGATTTACAGGCTGTAGCTAGGAATCAGGGCTGAGTGACAGATTTACAGGCTGTAGCTAGGAATCAGGGCTGAGTGACAGATTTACAGGCTGTAGCTAGGAATCAGGGCTGAGTGACAGATTTACAGGCTGTAGCTAGGAATCAGGGCTGAGTGACAGATTTACAGGCTGTAGCTAGGAATCAGGGCTGAGTGACAGATTTACAGGCTGTAGCTAGGAATCAGGGCTGAGTGACAGATTTACAGGCTGTAGCTAGGAATCAGGGCTGAGTGACAGATTTACAGGCTGTAGCTAGGAATCAGGGCTGAGTGACAGATTTACAGGCTGTAGCTAGGAATCAGGGCTGAGTGACAGATTTACAGGCTGTAGCTAGGAATCAGGGCTGAGTGACAGATTTACAGGCTGTAGCTAGGAATCAGGGCTGAGTGACAGATTTACAGGCTGTAGCTAGGAATCAGGGCTGAGTGACAGATTTACAGGCTGTAGCTAGGAATCAGGGCTGAGTGACAGATTTACAGGCTGTAGCTAGGAATCAGGGCTGAGTGACAGATTTACAGGCTGTAGCTAGGAATCAGGGCTGAGTGACAGATTTACAGGCTGTAGCTAGGAATCAGGGCTGAGTGACAGATTTACAGGCTGTAGCTAGGAATCAGGGCTGAGTGACAGATTTACAGGCTGTAGCTAGGAATCAGGGCTGAGTGACAGATTTACAGGCTGTAGCTAGGAATCAGGGCTGAGTGACAGATTTACAGGCTGTAGCTAGGAATCAGGGCTGAGTGACAGATTTACAGGCTGTAGCTAGGAATCAGGGCTGAGTGACAGATTTACAGGCTGTAGCTAGGAATCAGGGCTGAGTGACAGATTTACAGGCTGTAGCTAGGAATCAGGGCTGAGTGACAGATTTACAGGCTGTAGCTAGGAATCAGGGCTGAGTGACAGATTTACAGGCTGTAGCTAGGAATCAGGGCTGAGTGACAGATTTACAGGCTGTAGCTAGGAATCAGGGCTGAGTGACAGATTTACAGGCTGTAGCTAGGAATCAGGGCTGAGTGACAGATTTACAGGCTGTAGCTAGGAATCAGGGCTGAGTGACAGATTTACAGGCTGTAGCTAGGAATCAGGGCTGAGTGACAGATTTACAGGCTGTAGCTAGGAATCAGGGCTGAGTGACAGATTTACAGGCTGTAGCTAGGAATCAGGGCTGAGTGACAGATTTACAGGCTGTAGCTAGGAATCAGGGCTGAGTGACAGATTTACAGGCTGTAGCTAGGAATCAGGGCTGAGTGACAGATTTACAGGCTGTAGCTAGGAATCAGGGCTGAGTGACAGATTTACAGGCTGTAGCTAGGAATCAGGGCTGAGTGACAGATTTACAGGCTGTAGCTAGGAATCAGGGCTGAGTGACAGATTTACAGGCTGTAGCTAGGAATCAGGGCTGAGTGACAGATTTACAGGCTGTAGCTAGGAATCAGGGCTGAGTGACAGATTTACAGGCTGTAGCTAGGAATCAGGGCTGAGTGACAGATTTACAGGCTGTAGCTAGGAATCAGGGCTGAGTGACAGATTTACAGGCTGTAGCTAGGAATCAGGGCTGAGTGACAGATTTACAGGCTGTAGCTAGGAATCAGGGCTGAGTGACAGATTTACAGGCTGTAGCTAGGAATCAGGGCTGAGTGACAGATTTACAGGCTGTAGCTAGGAATCAGGGCTGAGTGACAGATTTACAGGCTGTAGCTAGGAATCAGGGCTGAGTGACAGATTTACAGGCTGTAGCTAGGAATCAGGGCTGAGTGACAGATTTACAGGCTGTAGCTAGGAATCAGGGCTGAGTGACAGATTTACAGGCTGTAGCTAGGAATCAGGGCTGAGTGACAGATTTACAGGCTGTAGCTAGGAATCAGGGCTGAGTGACAGATTTACAGGCTGTAGCTAGGAATCAGGGCTGAGTGACAGATTTACAGGCTGTAGCTAGGAATCAGGGCTGAGTGACAGATTTACAGGCTGTAGCTAGGAATCAGGGCTGAGTGACAGATTTACAGGCTGTAGCTAGGAATCAGGGCTGAGTGACAGATTTACAGGCTGTAGCTAGGAATCAGGGCTGAGTGACAGATTTACAGGCTGTAGCTAGGAATCAGGGCTGAGTGACAGATTTACAGGCTGTAGCTAGGAATCAGGGCTGAGTGACAGATTTACAGGCTGTAGCTAGGAATCAGGGCTGAGTGACAGATTTACAGGCTGTAGCTAGGAATCAGGGCTGAGTGACAGATTTACAGGCTGTAGCTAGGAATCAGGGCTGAGTGACAGATTTACAGGCTGTAGCTAGGAATCAGGGCTGAGTGACAGATTTACAGGCTGTAGCTAGGAATCAGGGCTGAGTGACAGATTTACAGGCTGTAGCTAGGAATCAGGGCTGAGTGACAGATTTACAGGTCTAGCTAGGAATCAGGGCTGAGTGACAGATTTACAGGCTGTAGCTAGGAATCAGGGCTGAGTGACAGATTTACAGGCTGTAGCTAGGAATCAGGGCTGAGTGACAGATTTACAGGCTGTAGCTAGGAATCAGGGCTGTGTGACAGATTTACAGGCTGTAGCTAGGAATCAGGGCTGAGTGACAGATTTACAGGCTGTAGCTAGGAATCAGGGCTGAGTGACAGATTTACAGGCTGTAGCTAGGAATCAGGGCTGAGTGACAGATTTACAGGCTGTAGCTAGGAATCAGGGCTGAGTGACAGATTTACAGGCTGTAGCTAGGAATCAGGGCTGTGTGACAGATTTACAGGCTGTAGCTAGGAATCAGGGCTGAGTGACAGATTTACAGGCTGTAGCTAGGAATCAGGGCTGAGTGACAGATTTACAGGATGTAGCTAGGAATCAGGGCTGAGTGACAGATTTACAGGCTGTAGCTAGGAATCAGGGCTGAGTGACAGATTTACAGGCTGTAGCTAGGAATCAGGGCTGAGTGACAGATTTACAGGCTGTAGCTAGGAATCAGGGCTGTGTGACAGATTTACAGGTCTAGCTAGGAATCAGGGCTGAGTGACAGATTTACAGGCTGTAGCTAGGAATCAGGGCTGAGTGACAGATTTACAGGCTGTAGCTAGGAATCAGGGCTGAGTGACAGATTTACAGGCTGTAGCTAGGAATCAGGGCTGAGTGACAGATTTACAGGCTGTAGCTAGGAATCAGGGCTGAGTGACAGATTTACAGGCTGTAGCTAGGAATCAGGGCTGAGTGACAGATTTACAGGCTGTAGCTAGGAATCAGGGCTGAGTGACAGATTTACAGGCTGTAGCTAGGAATCAGGGCTGAGTGACAGATTTACAGGCTGTAGCTAGGAATCAGGGCTGAGTGACAGATTTACAGGCTGTAGCTAGGAATCAGGGCTGAGTGACAGATTTACAGGCTGTAGCTAGGAATCAGGGCTGAGTGACAGATTTACAGGCTGTAGCTAGGAATCAGGGCTGAGTGACAGATTTACAGGCTGTAGCTAGGAATCAGGGCTGAGTGACAGATTTACAGGCTGTAGCTAGGAATCAGGGCTGAGTGACAGATTTACAGGCTGTAGCTAGGAATCAGGGCTGAGTGACAGATTTACAGGCTGTAGCTAGGAATCAGGGCTGAGTGACAGATTTACAGGCTGTAGCTAGGCAATCAGGACTGAGTGACAGATTTACAGGCTGTAGCTAGGAATCAGGGCTGTGTGACAGATTTACAGGCTGTAGCTAGGAATCAGGGCTGAGTGACAGATTTACAGGCTGTAGCTAGGAATCAGGGCTGAGTGACAGATTTACAGGCTGTAGCTAGGAATCAGGGCTGAGTGACAGATTTACAGGCTGTAGCTAGGAATCAGGGCTGAGTGACAGATTTACAGGATGTAGCTAGGAATCAGGGCTGAGTGACAGATTTACAGCTGTAGCTAGGAATCAGGGCTGAGTGACAGATTTACAGGCTGTAGCTAGGAATCAGGGCTGAGTGACAGATTTACAGGCTGTAGCTAGGAATCAGGGCTGAGTGACAGATTTACAGGATGTAGCTAGGAATCAGGGCTGAGTGACAGATTTACAAGCTGTAGCTAGGAATCAGGGCTGAGTGACAGATTTACAGGCTGTAGCTAGGAATCAGGGCTGAGTGACAGATTTACAAGCTGTAGCTAGGAATCAGGGCTGAGTGACAGATTTACAGGCTGTAGCTAGGAATCAGGGCTGAGTGACAGATTTACAGGCTGTAGCTAGGAATCAGGGCTGAGTGACAGATTTACAGGCTGTAGCTAGGAATCAGGGCTGTGTGACAGATTTACAAGCTGTAGCTAGGAATCAGGGCTGAGTGACAGATTTACAAGCTGTAGCTAAGAATCAGGGCTGAGTGACAGATTTACAGGCTGTAGCTAGGAATCAGGGCTGAGTGACAGATTTACAGGCTGTAGCTAGGAATCAGGGCTGAGTGACAGATTTACAGGCTGTAGCTAAGAATCAGGGCTGAGTGACAGATTTACAGGTCTAGCTAGGAATCAGGGCTGAGTGACAGATTTACAGGCTGTAGCTAGGAATCAGGGCTGAGTGACAGATTTAAAGGCTGTAGCTAGGAATCAGGGCTGAGTGACTGATTTACAAGCTAAAATGATGTGCAACTGTTTCTGTTTTTCTTGACTTGGCAGTTTGTTGGAAACTGCTTGCCGTTTTTGTGGTGTGGCTTACATCTTGACTTGAGGTTGCCGTTGCTCCATAGAGAATCAGATACCGCAGCTAGAGAACAGTAGTCCTCTATGGCATGATGTACAGCCCTAGTTTCTGTGGACAATGGTCACCTTTGGCATGATGTATTGTCACTTGGTGTTGGTGGACAGTGGTCATCTATGGCATGAAGTACAGCCCTAGTTTCTGTGGACAATGGTCACCTTTGGCATGATGTATTGTCACTTGGTGTTGGTGGACAGTGGTCATCTATGGCATGAAGTACAGCCGACAGCCATGTTTCCTTCTGGACATTTGCTTGCCAGTTTGTGTATAGCGCTCTGGTTTCCTCGTGTGTCATGACTTCATCATTATTTTCACAAGTATTTTGTGTTCATTTGATGTTTTCTGCTACAGTGAATATAGAAGTTTGCTGTCATTCCAGTAATGGTGTTTTCTGCTACCTCATGCCACTCACAAGTGCTGTACTGGTCTTTGATGCTTGCTGCCTCATGTGATGAACTCCACATTATTGCTGGATAGCAGAGTAATAACTTGTGATGCAGTCTGTTGGCTTAATCTGATTATTGTACATGTAAAAAAAAGAGAGTATATTTAGCCATATTTTTTGCTTGATCATTGCGAGTGTAAGAACAATTTTTCATAATCATTAACATCACCACCACCCCACCCCCTTTGCCAGAAAAAATTCTCTTTGCCATGAGAGCAATCTGACAGTTTACGGCCGTCAACCTTGTTGTTGTCCTCTTCCTTGTGTCCCTGTGCTCCTGCCAGAGCAATCTCCCTCCCTTTCCTCCCCCTGACTTCCTTGTGAGTCTCTCCCATCCATAGCATTTGCTGGGGGTCCCCTGGCCGTATAGCTGTGCTGTCTCCCGCCGTGGTTCAGATTGTGTCCCCTGGCCATATAGCTGTGCTGTCTCCCGCCCAGGTTCAGGTCGCGTCCCCTGGCTACATAGCTGTGCTGTCTCCCACCCAGGTTCAGATCACGTCCCCTGGCCATATAGCTGTGCTGTCTCCCGCCCAGGTTCAGATCACGTCCCCTGGCCGTATAGCTGTGCTGTCTCCCGCCGTGGTTCAGATTGTGTCCCTTGGCCATATAGCTGTGCTGTCTCCCGCCCAGGTTCAGGTCGCGTCCCCTGGCTACATAGCTGTGCTGTCTCCCACCCAGGTTCAGATCACGTCCCCTGGCCATATAGCTGTGCTGTCTCCCGCCCAGGTTCAGGTTGCGTCCCCTGGCCATATAGCTGTGCTGTCTCCCGCCCAGGTTCAGGTCGCGTCCCCTGGCCATATAGCTGTGCTGTCTCCCACCCAGGTTCAGGTCGCGTCCCCTGGCCATATAGCTGTGCTGTCTCCCGCCCAGGTTCAGATCGCGTCCCCTGGCCATATAGCTGTGCTGTCTCCCACCCAGGTTCAGGTCGCGTCCCCTGGCCATATAGCTGTGCTGTCTCCCGCCCAGGTTCAGGTCGCGTCCCCTGGCCATATAGCTGTGCTGTCTCCCGCCCAGGTTCAGGTCGCGTCCCCTGGCCATATAGCTGTGCTGTCTCCCGCCCAGGTTCAGGTCGCGTCCCCTGGCCATATAGCTGTGCTGTCTCCCACCCAGGTTCAGAGTGTGTCCCCTGGCCATATAGCTGTGCTGTCTCCCACCCAGGTTCAGATCACGTCCCCTGGCCATATAGCTGTGCTGTCTCCCGCCCAGGTTCAGGTCGCGTCCCCTGGCCATATAGCTGTGCTGTCTCCCACCCAGGTTCAGAGTGTGTCCCCTGGCCGTATAGCTGTGCTGTCTCCCGCCAGGTTCAGATCGTGTCCCCTGGCCATATAGCTGTGCTGTCTCCCGCCCAGGTTGAGGTCGCGTCCCCTGGCCATATAGCTGTGCTGTCTCCCACCCAGGTTCAGGTCGCGTCCCCTGGCCATATAGCTGTGCTGTCTCCCGCCCAGGTTCAGGTCGCGTCCCCTGGCCATATAGCTGTGCTGTCTCCCGCCCAGGTTCAGGTCGCGTCCCCTGGCCATATAGCTGTGCTGTCTCCCGCCAGGTTCAGGTCGCGTCCCCTGGCCATATAGCTGTGCTGTCTCCCACCCAGGTTCAGGTCGCGTCCCCTGGCCATATAGCTGTGCTGTCTCCCGCCCAGGTTCAGGTCGCGTCCCCTGGCCATATAGCTGTGCTGTCTCCCGCCCAGGTTCAGGTCGCGTCCCCTGGCCATATAGCTGTGCTGTCTCCCACCCAGGTTCAGGTCGCGTCCCCTGGCCATATAGCTGTGCTGTCTCCCGCCCAGGTTCAGGTCGCGTCCCCTGGCCATATAGCTGTGCTGTCTCCCGCCCAGGTTCAGATTGTGTCCCCTGGCCATATAGCTGTGCTGTCTCCCACCCAGGTTCAGGTCGCGTCCCCTGGCCATATAGCTGTGCTGTCTCCCGCCCAGGTTCAGATCGTGTGCTGCGGCCCATGATCCTCACCAAGCAGCTGGAGTTGCAAAACTCTGAGTTCCCGCCTGTGGTCTCCACGACGACGCCCCGGAACAACCTGGCCAAGGAGCTGGAAAAGTACAACCGCGCCACGCTGGAGGGGGCCACTGTCACCCAGGGGATCCTCATCACCTCCACCGCCGCCACCATTACCAGCAGCAAGGTGAACCGCTGCAAAGACTCGGCACCAGAGCGCCCCAACATTCTGAGCAAGAGGCCACACTTCCGGCCGCAGGTCCACCGCTACGACAGTGCCATGGAGGCGCTGGCCCTCAGCTACGCGGGGGTGGGAGAGAGCACCCTGCACTCGGCCACGCCCTCGCCCCCCCTGGTCAGCTGTAGCCTGGCCGCTGCCTGCGCCCCCCTCAACGTGCCCCAGCCCCTCCCCAAGACCCTGACAGTCAACTCCTCCATTGGCAATGCCACCGCCATCTTGCACAGCCCCGCGGGGTCGGGCTCCAACAGTGGGTAGGTCTCGCCTCCTCTGTCCCTTGTCTTGTGTGGGTGGGGTCCTTCCTCCAGTGCCACGCTGCTTTCATGTGGTGATCTGTGATATTTGTATTGGATATGTTGTGCAGTCTTGCACTTTCTTGCACAATCAGTCTACACTGTGGACAAGCCCAACTTTCTTGAACTGTTAATGACTGCTGTGCCAGACTTTTTCTGTGGGCTGCTTGATGGAGAAACTCCAGTACTGCCAAGGCTGCTGAGAACCCTCAATGGGGTGAAGGCTTTTTTATTGTTGACATTCCATTTTTGGTGGTTCCACATTTCACTTGTATTATCTTGTTCCCTCATGACTTTTTGACTCGCATGCGAAGCAAAAGTGAGTCTATGCACTCACCCGTTTTGTCCGTCCGGGCGTCCGGGCGTCCTTTTTTGTGTTTTTTTGGTGTGACTTTTTTGTTGAAGATTTCAGCGTTGTTAGACGTGGCCAGGCTGTCTAAGGGATTAGCAGTGTTAGATGTAGCCAGGCTGTCTGAGGGATTAGCAGTGTTAGATGTAGCCAGGCTGTCTGAGGGATTAGCAGTCTTGTTAGATGTGGCCAGGCTGTCTGAGGGATTAGCAGTGTTGTTAGATGTGGCCAGGCTGTCTGAGGGATTAGCAGTGTTAGATGTAGCCAGGCTGTCTGAGGGATTAGCAGTGTTGTTAGATGTAGCCAGGCTGTCTGTGGGATTAGCAGTGTTGTTAGACGTGGCCAGGCTGTCTGAGGGATTAGCAGTGTTAGATGTAGCCAGGCTGTCTGAGGGATTAGCAGTGTTAGATGTAGCCAGGCTGTCTGAGGGATTAGCAGTGTTGTTAGATGTGACCAGGCTGTCTGTGGGATTAGCAGTGTTAGATGTAGCCAGGCTGTCTGAGGGATTAGCAGTGTTGTTAGATGTGGCCAGGATGTCTGAGGGATTAGCAGTGTTAGATGTATCCGGGCTGTCTGTGGGATTATTTAGCAGTGTTAGATGTAGCCAGGCTGTCTGAGGGATTAGCAGTGTTAGATGTAGCCAGGCTGTCTGAGGGATTAGCAGTGTTAGATGTGGCCAGGCTGTTTGAGGGATTAGCAGTGTTGTTAGATGTGGCCAGGCTGTCTGTGGGATTAGCAGTGTTAGATGTGGCCAGGCTGTCTGAGGGATTAGCAGTGTTAAATGTAGCCAGGCTGTCTGAGGGATGAGCAGTGTTATTAGATGTATCCGGGCTGTCTGAGGGATTAGCAGTGTTAGATGTATCCGGGCTGTCTGAGGGATTAGCAGTGTTGTTAGACGTGGCCAGGCTGTCTGTGGGATTAGCAGTGTTAGATGTAGCCAGGCTGTCTGAGGGGTTAGCAGTGTTAGATGTGGCCAGGCTGTCTGAGGGATTAGCAGTGTTAGATGTGGCCAGGCTGTCTGAGGGATTAGCAGTGTTGTTAGATGTAGCCAGGCTGTCTGAGGGATTAGCAGTGTTAGATGTGGCCAGGCTGTCTGAGGGATTAGCAGTGTTGTTTGATGTGACCAGGCTGTCTGAGGGATTAGCAGTGTTAGATGTAGCCAGGCTGTCTGAGGGATTAGCAGTGTTGTTAGATGTGGCCAGGCTGTCTGAGGGATTAGCAGTGTTAGATGTGGCCAGGCTGTCTGAGGGATTAGCAGTGTTGTTAGATGTAGCCAGGCTGTCTGAGGGATTAGCAGTGTTAGATGTGGCCAGGCTGTCTGAGGGATTAGCAGTGTTAGATGTGGCCAGGCTGTCTGAGGAATTAGCAGTGTTAGATGTAGCCAGGCTGTCTGAGGGATTAGTAGTGTTAGATGTGGCCAGGCTGTCTGAGGGACTAGCAGTGTTGTTAGATGTGGCCAGGCTGTCTGAGGGATTAGCAGTGTTAGATGTAGCCAGGCTGTCTGAGGGATTAGTAGTGTTAGATGTGGCCAGGCTGTCTGAGGGATTAGCAGTGTTAGATGTGGCCAGGCTGTCTGAGGGATTAGCAGTGTTGTTAGATGTAGCCAGGCTGTCTGAGGGATTAGCAGTGTTAGATGTAGCCAGGCTGTCTGAGGGATTAGCAGTGTTAGATGTGGCCAGGCTGTCTGAGGAATTAGCAGTGTTAGATGTAGCCAGGCTGTCTGAGGGATTAGTAGTGTTAGATGTGGCCAGGCTGTCTGAGGGACTAGCAGTGTTGTTAGATGTGGCCAGGCTGTCTGAGGGATTAGCAGTGTTAGATGTAGCCAGGCTGTCTGAGGGATTAGTAGTGTTAGATGTGGCCAGGCTGTCTGAGGGATTAGCAGTGTTAGATGTGGCCAGGCTGTCTGAGGGATTAGCAGTGTTGTTAGATGTGGCCAAGCTGTCTGAGGGATTAGCCACAAGCTGCTCGGTTCCTGCTCTTGAAAAGAATGGTAAATGACCAGTGTCCAGAAGAAAGTGCATGAATGTGTCTTTGAAAGAGAGAATGTTCTCCACCCTCTGCAGGTGAGTGAAGATTTGGAACGTTTATGAACTTTTGTTGTTGTTTTTACTTAGGGGGTGTGGGGTGGGGGTGGGGTGTGCAGTTGGTTTTAGTAACTTGTCTGGTGTCTTGTTTTTATGCAGTGTGTGTGTAAATACTCTGTGTGTCTGAAGGATTTTATGTCAAGTTAATTAGAACCTCAGGTTGAAACAGATTCACTTCCAAGCGTGAGTTGTGCATGCTGCATCTGTGGAGTGGAGCACCTACTGCTGTATGCTCCTGTAGGGACGTTTTTCCAAGTAGATGTTTGTGAGGTCCAGTGGAGTGAAGGAAACCCCGGCAGTCGATGCCAGCATGAGACACACTCTTGGAGGCAGGTGTGGTAGTGTGGGGTGCGTAGCCTGTAGGTGTGCCAACAGAGGGAACTGTGTTGGACACTGCAACCTCAGACGTCTCTGTGTGTTGATGCAGACACAAGACTGTGTTTTACCGGGTCATTTTTATTTACTGTTTTGGTTCTTGTCTTTCCCTCGGTGGCAGCTATGATCGTTCTTTTGTGTTCACTTCCCTGTCATTGTAGCTGTTGGTTTTCCACAGCACCGATGCTGATGTGTTCATTTTTCTTGTTTACTTTTGCTTGTTGATGGCAGTGTGACCCCTGACCTCCACAGAACAGGTGCCATTTGTCAGAAGCCACTGAATGAGCCTGGTGTTTTGGAATCAGGTGGTGTAATGAGAACTACTCCATGTTGGAATGGTGGTAGTATTGACAGTATTGACAGGAATGGTGGTAGTATTGACAGTATTGACAGGAATGGTGGTAGTATTGACAGTATTGACAGGAATGGTGGTAGTATTGACAGGATTGACAGGAATGGTGGTAGTATTGACAGTATTGACAGGAATGGTGGTAGTATTGACAGTATTGACAGGATTTACTTTTAAGGCGTTTATTGATTTGCCTCTGTATTGTTTTGTTGTCTCTGTGATACAGCGTTGGTTTCCTGCCAGAGGTACTGTGCGTTACTGATACTCAGTACTGCTTTATCTGTTGTCCTGAGTTTCACACTGCCAGCAGTATTCTTGCTTTTTATTGAAATAAAGGAACTGTTATATTGTTGCTTTTTATTGTTTCTCTTTTGTTGCATCCTTTTGTGTTGAGTTTCTCCATTTGCTATGTTTATATGATTTTATGTATTTGTCTGTCTGTTTGTTTTCACCAATCTCATTATGTTGTTTTGCCATCTTCGCTTTCTGGTTTTCTTTGGAGCACCTGTCTGTGTGTGTGGTAGGAGTTCTGTAGCAGTGGTCTCCCCTTGCTATGCAGGCACCTCCAGCCAGAGATGGGGGCAGAGAACTGCAGCCTTGTGTCACATGATGTGCAGCCTTGTGTCACATGATGTGCAGCCTTGTGTCACATGATGTGCAGCCTTGTGTCACATGATGTGCAGCCTTGTGTCACATGATGTGCAGCCTTGTGTCACATGATGTGCAGCCTTGTATCACATGATGTGCAGCCTTGTGTCACATGATGTGCAGCCTTGTGTCACATGATGTGCAGCCTTGTGTCACATGATGTGCAGCCTTGTGTCACATGATGTGCAGCCTTGCGTCACATGATGTGCAGCCTTGTGTCACATGATGTGCAGCCTTGTGTCACATGATGATTGCCTGTGCAACCACTGCGTCACTTGGCAAACATCATACAAATAGTGAAATATGCAGATTACTCGTCATTTGCCAGTGATATCACTGTTGCTGCTTCCAACCGTGATGAAAAACCCACTGCTTTTTAACCTATCAGCAGCGTCTTTGGTACAAGAACTTTTTTGGTTGTCATGCATATGTGCATGCACACACATACACACATGCACACACACACACACACACACACACACACACACACACACACACACACACACACACACACTCTTACACACATTTTCATACACACACAATACACACACATATGCACACAAGCACAATGCACACACATATGCACATTCACACATGCAATGCACACACACACAGTGCACACAGAAATGCACACAAACACAATGCACACACATATGCACATTCACACATGCAATGCACACACACGGTGCACACAGAAATGCACACAAACACAATGCACACACATATGCACATTCATACATGCAATGCACGCACACACAATGCACACACATATGCACACAAGCACAATGCACACATTTGCACACACACACAATGCACTCATAAATGCACACAAACACAATGCACACACACACATGCGCATTCACACATGCAATGTACACACATACACATATGCACACACACACACACGCACACATGTATGCACACATGAATATGTCACTGACCCTCCCAAGCCGAGTGGCTTTGATACTTGGTTCCAGTCCAGATTGTCCAAACACTGTTCCAAGGGAGTCACTCCAGCCATTTTGAAATTCAACTTCATTCAGAAAGCTGAGCTATTCCACTGTGTACTCTGAGTTTCAGATTTCAGATCCACTGCTGAATTACTACTTTTGTCGTCTTTAGATAAATACTTCAATGTAAATGTGGAAAAACCTTTGTCTGATTGGGTAACACCCCACCACATCATCACATAGCTTGTCTTACACAAAAACACTTAGGTCAAGTCTTATATGTGGTTACCTGCCGTGGGCCCGCAAAAACACTTAGGTCAAGTCTTGTATGTGGTTACCCGCCGTGGGCCTGCATGTCAAAGCTGAGGTCATTTAAATTGGCCTTTGAAGGATGTACGTGCGAATTTGCTCTGAGCCAAATTTCAGTGATGCCATTTCTAAGTTACAAGTAGGGGGTTCTATGCAAAGTGTAGCTCAAATTTGACATCCATTTTCTTTAACCGCTCAATTTTGTACCAACTCTTTACATACATATTCATATTGTCATAACTCATCAACCACTGCACATACCATAATAATTTGGGTTTCATTTTGAAGGGCATTTAGTGTACTTTACCATGACACAAAATCTTAAAATCACCAAAGCTATTGGAGCGACTCATTGAGGGAGGACTGGTCATATGTGCACCTACATGCACACACAAACACACAGAGGCAGGCATGCATTCATACTTGCATAAGTATTCACATACGCACACACACACGCACACACACACACACACTCACACCGAGTTTTTAGGTGGGGTGAATGCACCAAATGCCAACATGTAGGCCCATTATTCATGGCAGAGATTGCTTGTCAAGAAGTTACAGTGGAACATGTAGGCCCATTATTCATGGCAGAGATTGCTTGTCAAGAAGTTACAGTGGAACATGTAGGCCCATTATTCATGGCAGAGATTGCTTGTCAAGAAGTTACAGTGGAACATGTAGGCCCATTATTCATGGCAGAGATTGCTTGTCAAGAAGTTACAGTGGAACATGTAGGCCCATTATTCATGGCAGAGATTGCTTGTCAAGAAGTTACAGTGGAACATGTAGGCCCATTATTCATGGCAGAGATTGCTTGTCAAGAAGTTACAGTGGAACATGTAGGCCCATTATTCATGGCAGAGATTGCTTGTCAAGAAGTTACAGTGGAACATGAGGCCCATTATTCATGGCAGAGATTGCTTGTCAAGAAGTTACAGTGGAACATGTAGGCCCATTATTCATGGCAGAGATTGCTTGTCAAGAAGTTACAGTGGAACATGTAGGCCCATTATTCATGGCAGAGATTGCTTGTCAAGAAGTTACAGTGGAACATGTAGGCCCATTATTCATGGCAGAGATTGCTTGTCAAGAAGTTACAGTGGAACATGTAGGCCCATTATTCATGGCAGAGATTGCTTGTCAAGAAGTTACAGTGGAACATGTAGGCCCATTATTCATGGCAGAGATTGCTTGTCAAGAAGTTACAGTGGAACATGTAACACTGGGTGTGCAACAGCTAGGCACACTGACTGATGGATGAAAAGATGGTGTTCACACTCCTGGAGGCTGGACAGGGCTGGAGGCTGGACAGGGCTGGAGGCTGGACAGGGCTGGAGGCTGGACAGGGCTGGAGGCTGGACAGGGCTGGACAGGGCTGGAGACTGGAAGCTGGACAGGGCTGGAGGCTGGACAAGGCTGGACAGGGCTGGAGGCTGGACAAGGATGGACAGGGCTGAAGGCTGGACAGGGCTGGAGGCTGGACAGGGCTGAAGGCTGGACAGGGCTGGGGCTGGAGGCTGGACAGGGCTGGAGGCTGGACAGGGCTGGAGGCTGGACAGGGCTGGACAGGGCTGGAGACTGGAAGCTGGACAGGGCTGGACAGGGCTGGAGGCTGGACAGGGCTGGAGGCTGGACAGGGCTGGAGGCTGGACAGGGCTGGAGGCTGGACAGGGCTGGACAGGGCTGGAGGCTGGACAGGGCTGGACAGGGCTGGAGGCTGGACAGGGCTGGAGGCTGGACAGGGCTGGACAGGGCTGGACAGGGCTGTAGGCTGGACAGGGCTGGAGGCTGGACAGGGCTGGACAGGGCTGGAGGCTGGACAGGGCTGGAGGCTGGACAGGGCTGGACAGGGCTGGACAGGGCTGGACAGGGCTGTAGGCTGGACAGGGCTGGAGGCTGGACAGGGCTGGAGGCTGGACAGGGCTGGAGGCTGGACAGGGCTGGAGGCTGGACAGGGCTGGACAGGGCTGGAGGCTGGACAGGGCTGTAGGCTGGACAGGGCTGGAGGCTGGACAGGGCTGGACAGGGCTGGAGGCTGGACAGGGCTGGAGGCTGGACAGGGCTGGACAGGGCTGGAGGCTGGACAGGGCTGGAGGCTGGACAGGGCTGGACAGGGCTGGAGGCTGGACAGGGCTGGAGGCTGGACAGGGCTGGACAGGGCTGGAGGCTGGACAGGGCTGGAGGCTGGACAGGGCTGGACAGGGCTGGAGGCTGGACAGGGCTGGAGGCTGGACAGGGCTGGACAGGGCTGGACAGGGCTGGAGGCTGGACAGGGCTGGACAGGGCTGGAGGCTGGACAGGGCTGGAGGCTGGACAGGGCTGGAGGCTGGACAGGGCTGGAGGCTGGACAGGGCTGGAGGCTGGACAGGGCTGGAGGCTGGACAGGGCTGGGGACCTGGGTGGGGCTCTGTGGCTGCGTGGTGGCGCCAGACCTGTGGTCCCGTGGGGCTCGGGGCTCAACACAGCAGCTGTGCTGTATATGGAGCTGCATTCTTCACTGAGCAAGCTGCTTAAAACTCACATCACTTCTCCTCTCCTAGTGGTGAAACTGGGTAGCTGTGCTGTATATGGAGCTGCATTCTTCACTGAGCAAGCTGCTTAACTCACATCACTTCTCCTCTCCTAGTGGTGAAACTGGGTAGCTGTGCTGTATATGGAGCTGCATTCTTCACTGAGCAAGCTGCTTAACTCACATCACTTCTCCTCTCCTAGTGGTGAAACTGGGCAGCTGTGCTGTATATGGAGCTGCATTCTTCACTGAGCAAGCTGCTTAACTCACATCACTTCTCCTCTCCTAGTGGTGAAACTGGGTAGCTGTGCTGTATATGGAGCTGCATTCTTCACTGAGCAAGCTGCTTAACTCACATCACTTCTCCTCTCCTAGTGGTGAAACTGGGCAGCTGTGCTGTATATGGAGCTGCATTCTTCACTGAGCAAGCTGCTTAACTCACATCACTTCTCCTCTCCTAGTGGTGAAACTGGGTAGCTGTGCTGTATATGGAGCTGCATTCTTCACTGAGCAAGCTGCTTAACTCACATCACTTCTCCTCTCCTAGTGGTGAAACTGGGTAGCTGTGCTGTATATGGAGCTGCATTCTTCACTGAGCAAGCTGCTTAACTCACATCACTTCTCCTCTCCTAGTGGTGAAACTGGGCAGCTGTGCTGTATATGGAGCTGCATTCTTCACTGAGCAAGCTGCTTAACTCACATCACTTCTCCTCTCCTAGTGGTGAAACTGGGTAGCTGTGCTGTATATGGAGCTGCATTCTTCACTGAGCAATCTGCTTAACTCACATCACTTCTCCTCTCCTAGTGGTGAAACTGGGTAGCTGTGCTGTATATGGAGCTGCATTCTTCACTGAGCAAGCTGCTTAACTCACATCACTTCTCCTCTCCTAGTGGTGAAACTGGGTAGCTGTGCTGTATATGGAGCTGCATTCTTCACTGAGCAAGCTGCTTAACTCACATCACTTCTCCTCTCCTAGTGGTGAAACTGGGCAGCTGTGCTGTATATGGAGCTGCATTCTTCACTGAGCAAGCTGCTTAACTCACATCACTTCTCCTCTCCTAGTGGTGAAACTGGGTAGCTGTGCTGTATATGGAGCTGCATTCTTCACTGAGCAAGCTGCTTAACTCACATCACTTCTCCTCTCCTAGTGGTGAAACTGGGCAGCTGTGCTGTATATGGAGCTGCATTCTTCACTGAGCAAGCTGCTAACTCACATCACTTCTCCTCTCCTAGTGGTGAAACTGGGCAGCTGTGCTGTATATGGAGCTGCATTCTTCACTGAGCAAGCTGCTTAACTCACATCACTTCTCCTCTCCTAGTGGTGAAACTGGGCAGCTGTGCTGTATATGGAGCTGCATTCTTCACTGAGCAAGCTGCTTAACTCACATCACTTCTCCTCTCCTAGTGGTGAAACTGGGTAGCTGTGCTGTATATGGAGCTGCATTCTTCACTGAGCAAGCTGCTTAACTCACATCACTTCTCCTCTCCTAGTGGTGAAACTGGGCAGCTGTGCTGTATATGGAGCTGCATTCTTCACTGAGCAAGCTGCTTAACTCACATCACTTCTCCTCTCCTAGTGGTGAAACTGGGCAGCTGTGCTGTATATGGAGCTGCATTCTTCACTGAGCAAGCTGCTTAACTCACATCACTTCTCCTCTCCTAGTGGTGAAACTGGGTAGCTGTGAGGGCTGAGCTGGAAAATTGTGAAAGTCAACCCAGGCTTGTTCATTCACAACCAGAGGGTAAGACTGTACTGAAACTGGCGATGAGAGTAGCCTGCTGACCAGGGGGTGAAAGGGTGCCATTTGAGCATCAGCGATAGATGTTAGGCTGATGAAAGAAGAAAACACTGGAAAATCGAGGTGGAGCATATGATTTCCCTGTCTTGCCATGTCGGGAACGGTGGTCAGGAACGTGACAGTGTCGTGCGGAGTGGCGCGGCCCCTGACTGAAGGTAGCTTGCACATTGTGGTGTACGGAGGCCCTCAGACCTGTCTTGGTAGGTACGCTGCCTGCAGCATGCCTGTGTTTTGCCTTGCTGAGTCCCTCTCATTTGTGAAGGCTGTGCTTACTTGTGTGCATACTCACCGATATGCTTTTCGCTTAATGTTTTACTGATCTTAACAGCAAAACCACACTTTAAAAGAACATTTTATTAGCTGTTCAGAGTGGTTGAATTGCCTGTAACATGGCGTGGAACTAGCATGAATCTGCATGATTTTGAAACCAAGGCAGTTTTGGTTTATAATACGTGACGGTCCTGTAGAGAGGAGGGAGCTTGTTACAGCCCCGGCCTGCAACGCTGCCTGACGACAGTCAAGATGGTGTGTGGGGAGTGAGTGTGGACTGCCAGTGTGGCTCTCAGAGCAGTGTGTGGGGAGTGAGTGTGGACTTCCAGTGTGGCTCTCAGAGCAGTGTGTGGGGAGTGAGTGTGGACTGCCAGTGTGGCTCTCAGAGCAGTGTGTGGGGAGTGAGTGTGGACTGCCAGTGTGGCTCTCAGAGCAGTGTGTGGGGAGTGAGTGTGGACTGCCAGTGTGGCTCTCAGAGCAGTGTGTGGGGAGTGAGTGTGGACTGCCAGTGTGGCTCTCAGAGCAGTGTGTGGGGAGTGAGTGTGGACTGCCAGTGTGGCTCTCAGAGCAGTGTGTGGGGAGTGAGTGTGGACTTCCAGTGTGGCTCTCAGAGCAGTGTGTGGGGAGTGAGTGTGGACTTCCAGTGTGGCTCTCAGAGCAGTGTGTGGGGAGTGAGTGTGGACTTGCCAGTGTGGCTCTCAGAGCAGTGTGTGGGGAGTGAGTGTGGACTGCCAGTGTGGCTTCTCAGAGCAGTGTGTGGGGAGTGAGTGTGGACTGCCAGTGTGGCTCTCAGAGCAGTGTGTGGGGAGTGAGTGTGGACTGCCAGTGTGGCTCTCAGAGCAGTGTGTGGGGAGTGAGTGTGGACTGCCAGTGTGGCTCTCAGAGCAGTGTGTGGGGGATGTGAATGTGGACTGCCAGTGTGGCTCTCAGAGCAGTGTGTGGGGAGTGGTGTGGACTGCCATGTGGCTCTCAGGCAGTGTGGGGAGTGAATGTGGACTGCCAGTGTGTCTTTTAGAGCAGTGTGTGGGGAGTGAATGTGGACTGCCAGTGTGGCTCTCAGAGCAGTGTGTGGGGAGTGAATGTGGACTGCCAGTGTGGCTCTCAGAGCAGTGTGTGGGGAGTGAGTGTGGACTTCCAGTGTGGCTCTCAGAGCAGTGTGTGGGGAGTGTGTGTGGACTGCCAGTGTGGCTCTCAGAGCAGTGTGTGGGGAGTGAATGTGGACTGCCAGTGTGGCTCTCAGAGCAGTGTGTGGGGAGTGAATGTGGACTGCCAGTGTGGCTCTCAGAGCAGTGTGTGGGGAGTGAGTGTGGACTGCCAGTGTGGCTCTCAGAGAAATGCTCATCCCTCAGTGACATCCTGGTGTTGGCAGTCTGTGTGTGCACTCCGTCCTAGGGACTGAATGCCTTTTCTTCAGCCGGCCCTGCGGGGTGGAACTCTTCATGCTCTTAATTTAGCCATGTTTTCATCTGTGTGCTATGAGCGATCTTGTCGGAACAGTGCACTACAAGCAGTGGTGATGATGGTGATGATGGTGGTGGTGGTGGTGGTGGTGATGATGATTACGATGATGACGATACACATTCTAGCTGTCTGGCAGTGGCTTTTGGGTGGAGTCTGGACCCAAAGCTAAAGCAAATCCTTGAACTAGACTGACCCGACCTTTTCCTTGAACTAGACTGACCTGACATTAACCTTGAACTAGACTGTCCTGACATTTGGATTGAACTAGACTGGAGAGTGCATAACTCCATTGGAAGCAGGGCTGGTTTAGTGGTCTGCTCCCAGTTGATAGTGCGGATGACTGTGTAGTCATCACCAGGTCTCTCTCTCTCTCTCTCTCTTACTCTCTCTCTCTCTCTCTCTCTGTCTCTCTCTCTCTCTCTGTCTCTCTCTGTCTCCTCTCTCTCTCTCTCTCTCTCTCTGTCTCTCTCTGTCTCTCTCTCTCTCTCTCTCTCTCTCTCTCTCTCTCTCTCTCTCTCTCTCTCTCTCTCTCTCGCTCGCCATGGATCCTGTATATGATGTAGTGTCCATGCTCTCGCTCGCTCGCTCTATATATATATGGAGCATGCACTAACAACGGTTTTCCACGAAACTGATTCTAGTGACACATCAGCATGGAAACGGCATGAGCTAACAATCAGCGTTTCAAAGTGCTGTCCAAGAATGGCTGTCCAAATTGGACGCTCTGATGTTGGCAGTCAATGAACTCATAAGAAGAATGTTGATGGGTGCTAACGTTAATTGTCATTTGCAACACAGCCTAAGTGTGAGGAAAAATCTCGTGATTGCATATCAGTCGATGTACTGATACATGTTTCATGCAGAATGCCCTGTCAACAATCCAGTACTAATGTTCACGATTAATTTTGAAATACTAAGTACTGCTCCTTTTCTGTCGATCTGCCATGGATCTTTGGAGAGAGAGTTTTTCTTGGCGGGGCTGCAGTCGTGTGGCTGTCCCCCAGGGTGGGGACGCTTGCCGTCCCAGCATGGCGTCCAGTGGACACTGGTGCTGACCTTCTCTTTCTGCCACAGTTCCCCCAGCCCCCTGTCCCAGGCAGGGTCGTGCTACGGAGGGGAAGAGAGGGAGGGGACGGCCCTGGCCCTGCACCGCGCCAGAGACAAAGAGCTCTTGCACTGCCCCACGTTGGGCTGCGACGGGTCGGGCCACGTGACTGGCAACTACACCTCCCACCGCTCCCTGTCGGGGTGCCCCCTGGCAGACCGCGCCACGGTGCAGGCCAACCAGGTGGAGCAGAAGTGAGTGTCCATGGGGCAGCCCTCCTTTGCTCGACCTTCCTTGCTCCAGTCCCCCCGTCTTCCTTATCCACTTCTCTCTTTGTCCCCCCTACCTCCTTGTCTCCCTGTCTCCTTGTCTCTTTGTCCCCATGTCTCCTTGTCCCCCTGTCTCCCTGTCCCCCTGTCTCCTTGTCTCCCTGTCTCCTTGTCCCCCTGTCTCCCTGTCCCCCTGTCTCCTTGTCCCCCTGTCTCTTTGTCCCCTGTCTCCTTGTCCCCCTGTCTCCTTGTCCCCCTGTCTCCTTGTCCCCCTGTCTCCCTGTCTCCTTGTCCCCTTGTCTCCTTGTCCCCCTGTCTCCCTGTCCCCCTGTCCCCCTGTCTCCTTGTCTTGTCCCCTTGTCTCCTTGTCCCCCTGTCTCCCTGTCTCCCTGTCCTCCCTGTCTCCTTGTCCCCCTGTCTCCCTGTCTCCTTGTCCCCCTGTCTCCTTGTCCCCTGTCTCCTTGTCTCCTTGTCTCCCTGTCTCCTTGTCCCCCTGTCTCCTTGTCTCCTTGTCCCCTTGTCTCCTTGTCCCCTCCTGTCTCCTTGTCTCCTTGTCCCCCTGTCTCCTTGTCTCCCTGTCTCCTTGTCCCCCTGTCTCCTTGTCCCCCTGTCTCCTTGTCCCCCTGTCTCCTTGTCTCCCTGTCCCCTTGTCTCCTTGTCCTCCCTGTCTCCTTGTCCCCCTGTCTCCTTGTCTCCTTGTCCCCTGTCTCCTTGTCTCCCTGTCTCCTTGTCCCCCTGTCTCCTTGTCTCCCTGTCTCCTTGTCTCCCTGTCTCCTTGTCTCCCTGTCTCCTTGTCTCCCTGTCTCCTTGTCTCCTTGTCCCCTGTCTCCTTGTCTCCCTGTCCCCCTGTCTCCTTGTCTCCCTGTCTCCTTGTCTCCTTGTCCCCTGTCTCCCTGTCTCCTTGTCTCCCTGTCTCCTTGTCTCCCTGTCTCCTTGTCTCCCTGTCTCCTTGTCCCCCTGTCTCCTTGTCTCCCTGTCCCCTTGTCTCCTTGTCCCCCTGTCTCCTTGTCCCCCTGTCTCCTAGTCTCCTTGTCCCCCTGTCTCCTTGTCTCCCTGTCTCTTTGTCTCCCTGTCTCCTTGTCCCCCTGTCTCCTTGTCTCCCTGTCCCCTTGTCCCCCTGTCTCCCTGTCTCCTTGTCCCCCTGTCTCCTTGTCTCCTTGTCTCCCTGTCTCCTTGTCCCCCTGTCTCCCTGTCTCCTTGTCCCCCTGTCTCCTTGTCTCCTTGTCTCCCTGTCTCCTTGTCCCCCTGTCTCCTTGTCCCCCTGTCTCCTTGTCTCCCTGTCTCCTTGTCCCCCTGTCTCCTTGTCCCCTGTCTCCTTGTCTCCTTGTCTCCTTGTCCCCCTGTCTCCTTGTCTCCCTGTCCCCCTGTCTCCTTGTCCCCCTGTCTCCTTGTCCCCCTGTCTCCTTGTCCCCCTGTCTCCTAGTCTCCTTGTCCCCCTGTCTCCTTGTCTCCCTGTCTCCTTGTCCCCCTGTCTCCTTGTCCCCCTGTCTCCTTGTCTCCCTGTCTCCTTGTCCCCCTGTCTCCTTGTCCCCCTGTCTCCTTGTCTCCTTGTCTCCTTGTCCCCTGTCTCCTTGTCCCCCTGTCTCCTTGTCTCCTTGTCCCCCTGTCCCCCTGTCCCCCTGTCTCCTTGTCTCCTTGTCTCCTTGTCCCCTGTCTCCTTGTCCCCCTGTCTCCTTGTCTCCTTGTCTCCTTGTCCCCCTGTCTCCTTGTCTCCTTGTCCCCCTGTCTCCCTGTCTCCTTGTCTCCTTGTCCCCCTGTCTCCCTGTCTCCTTGTCTCCCTGTCTCCTTGTCCCCCTGTCTCCTTGTCCCCCTGTCTCCTTGTCTCCCTGTCTCCTTGTCTCCCTGTCTCCTTGTCCCCCTGTCTCCTTGTCTCCTTGTCTCCTTGTCCCCCTGTCTCCTTGTCTCCCTGTCCCCCTGTCTCCTTGTCCCCCTGTCTCCTAGTCTCCTTGTCCCCCTGTCTCCTTGTCTCCTTGTCTCCCTGTCTCCTTGTCCCCCTGTCTCCTTGTCCCCCTGTCTCCTTGTCCCCCTGTCTCCTTGTCCCCCTGTCTCCTTGTCCCCCTGTCTCCTTGTCTCCTTGTCTCCTTGTCCCCCTGTCTCCTTGTCCCCCTGTCTCCTTGTCTCCTTGTCCCCCTGTCTCCTTGTCCCCCTGTCTCCTTGTCCCCCTGTCTCCTTGTCTCCTTGTCCCCCTGTCTCCTTGTCCCCCTGTCCCCCTGTCTCCTTGTCCCCCTGTCTCCTTGTCCCCTGTCTCCTTGTCCCCCTGTCTCCCTGTCTCCTTGTCACCTTGTCTCCTTGTCCCCTGTCTCCTTGTCCCCCTGTCTCCTTGTCTCCTTGTCCCCCTGTCTCCTTGTCCCCCTGTCTCCCTGTCTCCTTGTCCCCCTGTCTCCTTGTCCCCCTGTCTCCTTGTCCCCCTGTCTCCTTGTCTCCTTGTCCCCTGTCTCCTTGTCCCCCTGTCTCCCTGTCTCCTTGTCCCCTGTCTCCCTGTCTCCTTGTCCCCCTGTCTCCTTGTCCCCCTGTCTCCTTGTCCCCCTGTCTCCTTGTCTCCTTGTCCCCTTGTCTCCTTGTCCCCCTGTCTCCTTGTCCCCCGGTCTCCCGGTCTCCCTGTCTCCTTGTCTCCTTGTCCCCCTGTCTCCTTGTCCCCCTGTCTCCTTGTCTCCTTGTCCCCTTGTCCCCCTGTCTCCTTCTCCCCCTGTCTCCTTGTCTCCTTGTCCCCCTGTCTCCTTGTCCCCCTGTCTCCTTGTCTCCTTGTCTCCTTGTCTCCTTGTCCCCCTGTCTCCTTGTCCCCCTGTCTCCTTGTCTCCTTGTCCCCTTGTCTCCTTGTCCCCCTGTCTCCTTGTCCCCCGGTCTCCCGGTCTCCCTGTCTCCTTGTCTCCTTGTCCCCCTGTCTCCTTGTCCCCCTGTCTCCTTGTCTCCTTGTCTCCTTGTCTCCCTGTCTCCTTGTCTCCCTGTCTTCTTGTCTCCTTGTCTCCTTGTCTCCTTGTCCCCCTGTCCCCCTGTCTCCTTGTCTCCTTGTCTCCCTGTCTCCCTGTCCCCCTGTCTCCTTGTCCCCCTGTCTCCTTGTCTCCTTGTCTCCCTGTCTCCCTGTCCCCCTGTCTCCTTGTCCCCCTGTCTCCTTGTCTCCTTGTCCCCTTGTCTCCTTGTCCCCCTGTCCCCCTGTCTCCTTGTCTTCCTGTCTCCTTGTCCCCCTGTCTCCTTGTCCCCCTGTCTCCCTGTCCCCCTGTCTCCTTGTCTCCTTGTCTCCTTGTCTCCTTGTCTCCTTGTCTCCTTGTCTCCTTGTCTCCTTGTCTCCTTGTCTCCTTGTCTCCTTGTCTCCTTGTCTCCTTGTCTCCTTGTCTCCTTGTCTCCTTGTCTCCTTGTCTCCTTGTCTCCTTGTCCCCCTGTCTCCTTGTCCTCCTGTCTCCTTGTCCCCCTGTCTCCTTGTCCCCCTGTCTCCCTGTCCCCCTGTCCCCCTGTCTCCTTGTCCCCCCGTCACCTTGTCCCCCTGTCTCCTTGTCCCCCTGTCTCCCTGTCTCCCTGTCTCCTTGTCTCCTTGTCTCCTAGTCTCCTTGACCCCCTGTCCCCCTGTCCCCCTGTCTCCCTGTCTCCCTGTCTCCTTGTCCCCTTGTCTCCTTGTCTCCTTGTCCCCTTGTCTCCTTGTCCCCTTGTCTCCTTGTCTCCTTGTCTCCTTGTCTCCTTGTCCCCCTGTCTCCTTGTCTCCCTGTCTCCTTGTCTCCTTGTCCCCCTGTCTCCCTGTCTCCTTGTCCCCTTGTCTCCTTGTCCCCCTGTCTCCTTGTCTCCCTGTCTCCCTGTCTCCTTGTCCCCCTGTCTCCCTGTCCCCCTGTCTCCTTGTCCCCTTGTCTCCTTGTCCCCTTGTCTCCTTGTCTCCTTGTCTCCTTGTCTCCCTGTCCCCCTGTCTCCTTGTCCCCCTGTCTCCCTGTCCCCCTGTCTCCTTGTCCCCTTGTCTCCTTGTCCCCTTGTCTCCTTGTCTCCCTGTCCCCATGTCTCCTTGTCCCCCTGTCTCCTTGTCCCCCTGTCTCCTTGTCTCCTTGTCCCCTTGTCTCCTTGTCTCCCTGTCCCCTTGTCTCCTTGTCCCCCTGTCTCCTTGTCCCCCTGTCTCCCTGTCTCCCTGTCCCCCTGTCTCCTTGTCTCCCTGTCCCCTTGTCTCCTTGTCCCCCTGTCTCCTTGTCTCCTTGTCCCCCTGTCTCCTTGTCTCCTTGTCCCCCTGTCTCCTTGTCTCCTTGTCCCCCTGTCTCCTTGTCTCCCTGTCTCCTTGTCTCCCTGTCTCCTTGTCCCCCTGTCTCCTTGTCCCCCTGTCTCCCTGTCTCCTTGTCTCCTTGTCCCCCTGTCCCCTTGTCTCCTTGTCCCCTTGTCTCCTTGTCTCCTTGTCCCCTTGTCCCCCTGTCCCCCTGTCTCCTTGTCTCCTTGTCTCCTTGTCTCCTTGTCTCCTTGTCCCCTTGTCTCCTTGTCCCCCTGTCTCCTTGTCTCCCTGTCCCCCTGTCTCCTTGTCTCCTTGTCCCTCTGTCTCCTTGTCTCCTTGTCCCCCTGTCTCCTTGTCTCCCTGTCTCCTTGTCCCCCTGTCCCCCTGTCCCCCTGTCCCCCTGTCTCCTTGTCTCCTTGTCCCCCTGTCTCCTTGTCTCCTCGTCTCCCTGTCTCCTTGTCCCCCTGTCCCCCTGTCTCCTTGTCTCCCTGTCTCCTTGTCTCCCTGTCCCCCTGTCTCCCTGTCTCCTTGTCTCCCTGTCCCCCTGTCTCCTTGTCTCCTTGTCCCCCTGTCTCCTTGTCTCCCTGTCTCCTTGTCTCCCTGTCTCCTTGTCCCCCTGTCTCCTTGTCTCCTTGTCCCCCTGTCTCCTTGTCTCCCTGTCTCCTTGTCTCCTTGTCCCCCTGTCCCCCTGTCCCCCTGTCTCCTTGTCCCCCTGTCTCCTTGTCTCCCTGTCTCCTTGTCCCCCTGTCCCCCTGTCTCCTTGTCTCCCTGTCTCCTTGTCTCCTTGTCCACTTGTCCCCCTGTCCCCCTGTCTCCTTGTCCCCCTGTCTCCTTGTCTCCCTGTCTCCTTGTCCCCCTGTCCCCCTGTCTCCTTGTCTCCCTGTCTCCTTGTCTCCTTGTCTCCTTGTCCCCCTGTCCCCCTGTCCCCCTGTCTCCTTGTCCCCCTGTCTCCTTGTCTCCCTGTCTCCTTGTCTCCTTGTCCCCTTGTCCCCCTGTCCCCTTGTCTCCCTGTCTCCTTGTCCCCCTGTCCCCCTGTCTCCTTGTCTCCCTGTCTCCTTGTCTCCTTGTCCCCTTGTCCCCCTGTCCCCTTGTCTCCCTGTCTCCTTGTCCCCCTGTCCCCCTGTCCCCTTGTCTCCCTGTCTCCTTGTCCCCCTGTCCCCTTGTATCCCTGTCTCCTTGTCTCCTTGTCTCCCTGTCCCCCTGTCTCCTTGTCTCCTTGTCCCCCTGTCTCCTTGTCTCCTTGTCTCCCTGTCTCCTTGTCTCCTTGTCCCCTTGTCCCCTTGTCCCCCTGTCCCCTTGTCTCCCTGTCCCCTTGTCCCCCTGTCCCCTTGTCTCCCTGTCTCCTTGTCCCCCTGTCCCCTTGTCTCCCTGTCTCCTTGTCTCCTTGTCTCCCTGTCCCCCTGTCTCCTTGTCTCCTTGTCCCCCTGTCTCCTTGTCTCCCTGTCTCCTTGTCTCCCTGTCTCCTTGTCCCCCTGTCTCCTTGTCTCCTTGTCCCCCTGTCTCCTTGTCTCCCTGTCTCCTTGTCTCCCTGTCTCCTTGTCCCCCTGTCTCCTTGTCTCCTTGTCCCCCTGTCTCCTTGTCTCCCTGTCTCCTTGTCTCCTTGTCCCCCTGTCCCCCTGTCCCCCTGTCTCCTTGTCTCCCTGTCTCCTTGTCTCCCTGTCTCCTTGTCCCCCTGTCTCCTTGTCTCCTTGTCCCCCTGTCTCCTTGTCTCCCTGTCTCCTTGTCTCCTTGTCCCCTGTCCCCCTGTCCCCCTGTCCCCTTGTCTCCCTGTCTCCCTGTCTCCTTGTCCCCCTGTCCCCTTGTCTCCTTGTCTCCTTGTCTCCTTGTCTCCTGTCCCCTGTCTCCTTGTCTCCTTGTCCCCCTGTCTCCTTGTCTCCCTGTCTCCTTGTCCCCCTGTCTCCTTGTCTCCTTGTCCCCCTGTCTCCTTGTCTCCCTGTCTCCTTGTCTCCTTGTCCCCCTGTCTCCTTGTCTCCTTGTCCCCTGTCTCCTTGTCCCCTGTCTCCTTGTCTCCCTGTCCCCCTGTCTCCTTGTCCCCTTGTCTCCTTGTCCCCCTGTCCCCTTGTCTCCTTGTCTCCTTGTCCCCTTGTCCCCCTGTCTCCTTGTCCCCTGTCTCCTTGTCCCCCTGTCTCCTTGTCCCTTGTCTCCTCGTCTCCTGTCCTGTCTCCTTGTCCTCCTGTCTCCTTGTCCCCCTGTCTCCTTGTCCCTTGTCCCCTGTCTCCTTGTCTCCTTGTCCCCCTGTCTCCTTGTCTCCTTGTCCCCCTGTCTCCTTGTCCCCTTGTCTCCTTGTCTCCTTGTACCCCTGTCTCCTTGTCCCCCTGTCTCCTTGTCCCCCTGTCTCCTTGTCCCCTTGTCCCCCTGTCTCCTTGTCCCCTTGTCTCCTTGTCTCCTTGTCCCCCTGTCTCCTTGTCCCCCTGTCTCCTTGTCTCCTTGTCCCCCTGTCTCCCTGTGCCCCGGTCTCCCTGTCTCCTTGTCCCCCTGTCTCCTTGTCCCCCTGTCTCCCTGTCCCCGGGTCTCCCTGTCCCCTTGTCTCCTTGTCCCCCTGTCTCCCTGTCCCCTGGTCTTCCTGTCTCCTTGTCTAGTTGTCTCCATGTCTCCTTGTCCCCCTGTCTCCCTGTCTCCTTGTCCCCCTGTCTCCTTGTCCCCCTGTCTCCCTGTCTCCTTGTCCCCCTGTCCCCCTGTCCCCTTGTCTCCTTGTCCCCCTGTCTCCCTGTCCCCCGGTCTCCCTGTCCCCTTGTCTCCTTGTCCCCCTGTCTCCCTGTCCCCTGGTCTTCCTGTCTCCTTGTCTAGTTGTCTCCATGTCTCCTTGTCCCCCTGTCTCCCTGTCTCCTTGTCCCCCTGTCTCCTTGTCCCCCTGTCTCCCTGTCTCCTTGTCCCCCTGTCCCCCTGTCTCCCTGTCTCCTTGTCCCCCTGTCCCCCTGTCTCCCTGTCACCTTGTCCCCCTGTCTCCCTGTCCCCGGGTCTCCCTGTCTCCTTGTCTCCCTGTCCCCTTGTCTCCTTGTCCCCCTGTCTCCCTGTCCCCTGGTCTTCCTGTCTCCTTGTCTCCCTGTCTCCTTGTCCCCCTGTCCCCCTGTCTCCCTGTCTCCTTTTCTCCCTGTCCCTTCGTCTCCCTGTCTCCTTGTCCCCCTGTCTCCTTGTCCCCCTGTATCCTTGTCCCACTGTCTCCTTGTCTCCCTGTCTCCCTGTCTCCTTGTCCCCCCTGTCCCCTTGTCTCCCTGTCTCCTTGTCTCCCTGTCTCCTTGTCTCCCTGTCTCCTTGTCTCCCTGTCTCCTTGTCTCCCTGTCTCCTTGTCTCCCTGTCTCCTTGTCTCCCTGTCTCCTTTTCTCCCTGTCTTCCTGTCTCCTTGTCTAGTTGTCTCCCTGTCTCCTTGTCCCCCTGTCTCCTTGTCTCCCTGTCTCCTTGTCTCCTGGTCTTCCTGTCTCCTTGTCTCCTGGTCTTCCTGTCTCCTTGTCTAGTTGTCTCCCTGTCTCCTTGTCTCCCTGTCTCCTTGTCCCCCTGTCTCCTTGTCCCTTTTGTCTCCTTGTCCCCCTGTCTCCTTGTCTCCCTGTCTCCTTTTCTCCCTGTCTCCTTGTCCCCCTGTCTCCTTGTCTCCCTGTCTCCTTGTCTCCCTGTCTCCTTGTCTCCCTGTCTCCTTGTCTCCCTGTCTCCTTGTCTCCCTGTCTCCTTGTCTCCCTGTCTCCTTCTCTCCCTGTCTCCTTGTCTCCCTGTCTCCTTGTCTCCCTGTCTCCCTGTCCCCCTGTCTCCTTGTCTCCCTGTCTCCTTGTCTCCTTGTTCCCCTGTCTCCTTGTCTCCCTGTCTCCCTGTCTCCCTGTCTCCTTGTCTCCTTGTCTCCCTGTCTCCTTGTCCCCTTGTCTCCTTGTCCCCCTGTCTCCTTGTCCCCCTGTCTCCTTGTCCCCCTGTCTCCTTGTCCCCCTGTCTCCTAGTCTCCTTTTCCCCCTGTCTCCTTGTCTCCCTGTCTCTTTGTCTCCCTGTCTCCTTGTCCCCCTGTCTCCTTGTCTCCCTGTCCCCTTGTCCCCCTGTCTCCCTGTCTCCTTGTCCCCCTGTCTCCTTGTCTCCTTGTCTCCCTGTCTCCTTGTCCCCCTGTCTCCTAGTCTCCTTGTCCCCCTGTCTCCTTGTCTCCTTGTCTCCCTGTCTCCTTGTCCCCCTGTCTCCTTGTCCCCCTGTCTCCTTGTCTCCCTGTCTCCTTGTCCCCCTGTCTCCTTGTCCCCTGTCTCCTTGTCTCCTTGTCTCCTTGTCCCCCTGTCTCCTTGTCCTCCCTGTCCCCCTGTCTCCTTGTCCCCCTGTCTCCTTGTCCCCCTGTCTCCTTGTCCCCCTGTCTCCTTGCCTCTCCTTTCTGTCCTCTTCTCTCTGTCTCTGTCCCTCTCCTTGTCCTCCCTGTCTCCTCTGTCTCTTCTCCTCTCCTGTCTCTGTCCTCTCCTCTCTCTCCTTGTCCTCCCTGTCCTCTCCTTCTCTCCTGTCCTGTCTCTCCTGTCCTGTCCTCTCTCCCTCTCTCCTCTCCTCTCCTGTCCTGTCCTCTCCTCTGCTCCTGTCCTGTCTCCTCTCCTTTCCTCTCCTGCTCCTTCTCCTCTCCTCTCCTTCTCTCCTGTCCCTGTCCTCTCCTCTCCTCCTCTCCTGTCTCCTCTGTCCTCCTCTGTCTCCTCTGTCCCCATGTCCTCCCCTTCTTCCTCCTTGTCCCCTGTCCTCTCCTCTTCTTCCTCTCCTTGTCCCCTGTCCTCCCTCTCCTCTCCTGTCCCTGTCCTCTCCCTCTTCCCTCCTGTCCTCCCTGTCCTCTCCCTCTCCTCTCCTGTCCTCCATGTCCTCCTCTCTCTCCTGTCCTTGTCCTCCTCCTCTCCTGTCCTGTCCTCTCCTCTCCTCTCCTGTCCCTGTCCTCTACCTCCTCTCCTTCTCTCCTGTCCTCTCCTCTTCTCTCCTTGTCCCCTGTCCCTCCCTCTTCTCCTCTTCCTCCTCTCCTCTCCTGTCCTGTCCTCTCCTCTCCTGTCCTGTCCTCTCCTCTTCTCTCCTGTCCTGTCCTCTCCTCTCCTCTTCTCTCCTGCTTCTCTCCTTGTCCCCCTGTCCTCCTCCTCCTTCTCTCCTGTCCCCCATGTCCTCCCCTCCCTTCTCTCCTTGTCCCCCTGTCCTCCCCTCCTCCTTCTCTCCTTGTCCCCCTGTCCTCCCCTTCTTCCCTCCTTGTCCCCCTGTCCCTCTCCTCTTCCTCTCCTGTCCCCTGTCCCTCTCCTCTCTTCCCTCCTGTTGTCCCCCTGTCCCTCCTTTCTCTCCTCCTGTCCTCCATGTCCCTCCCTTCTTCTCTCCTTGTCCCTGTCCCCTCCTCCTTCTCTCCTGTCCCCATGTCCCTCCCCTTCTTCCCTCCTTGTCCCCCATGTCCCTCCCCCCCCCTTCCCTCCTTGTCCCCCATGCACCCCCCCCCCCCTTCTTCCCTCCTTGTCCCCCATGTCCCTCCCCTTCTTCCCTCCTTGTCCCCCATGTCCCTCCCCTTCTTCCCTCCTTGTCCCCCATGTCCCTCCCCTTCTTCCCTCCTTGTCCCCCATGTCCCTCCCCTTCTTCTCTCCTTGTCCCCCATGTCCCCCCCCCTTCTCTCCTTGTCCCCCATGTCCCCCCCCCCCCCCCCTTCCCTCCTTGTCCCCCATGTCCCTCCCCCCCTTCTCTCCTTGTCCCCCATGTCCCTCCCCCCCCCCCCCTTCTCTCCTTGTCCCCCATGTCCCTCCCCCCCTTCTCTCCTTGTCCCCCATTTCCCTCCCCTTCTTCTACTCGCTTGCACATCACCGGAGTCAAAGTTTGTGGCACCTGGTGTCTCAGCAGTCTGCTGTCCCTTTCGACTTGTCCTTTGCTTGTGTCCTGGATTAATGAATAATGTACCATGGAAACAGTTGTCATGGGTACTGTCACTGTAATGGAAACAGTTGTCATGGGTACTGTCACTGTAATGGAAACAGTTGTCATGGATACTGTCGCAGTAATAAAACATTTGTCATGGAAACTGTCACTGTAATGGAAACAGTTGCCATGGAAACTGTCGCTGTAATGAAACATTTGTCATGGAAACTGTCACTGTAATGGAAACAGTTGTCATGGAAACAGTTGTCATGGAAACTGTCGCTGTAATGGAAACGTTTGTGCCATGGAAACTGTTACTGTAAATGTAATGGAAACAGTTGTCATGGAAACTGCTGTGGTAAAGTGTAATGGAACAGTTGTCATGGTAACCGTCGCTGAAATAAAATGGCTGTATCATGGATACTGATGCTGTAATGGAAACAGCTGTCATTGAAACTAGCTGTCATAAAAACTAGCTGTCATAAAAATTTTAGCTGTCCTAAAAACTAGCCGTCATAAAAACTGTAGCTGTCATAAAAACTAGCTAGCTGTCATAAAAACTGTAGCTAGCTGTCATAAAAACTGTAGCTAGCTGTCATGAAAACTGTAGCTAGCTGTCATAAAAACTGTAGCTGTAATAAAAACTGTAGCTAGCTGTCATAAAAACTGTAGCTAGCTGTCATAAAAACTGTAGCTGTAATAAAAACTGTAGCTAGCTGTCATAAAAACCATTTAGCTAGCTGTCATAAAAACTGTAGCTGTAATAAAAACAGTAGCTAGCTGTCATAAAAACTGTAGCTAGCTGTCATAAAAACTGTAGCTTGCTGTCATAAAAACTGTAGCTGTCATAAAAACTGTAGCTAGCCGTCATAAAAACTGTAGCTAGCTGTCATAAAAACTGTAGCTTAGCTGTCATAAGAACTGTAGCTGTAATAAAAACTGTAGCTAGCTGTCATAAAAACTGTAGCTAGCTGTCATAAAAACTCTCTAGCTGTCATAAAAACTGTAGCTAGCTGTCATAAAAACTGTAGCTAGCTGTCATTAAAAACTGTAGCTAGCTGTCATAAAAACTGTAGCTAGCCGTCATAAAAACTGTAGCTAGCTGTCATTAAAACTGTAGCTAGCTGTCATTAAAAACTGTAGCTGTCATAAAAACTGTAGCTAGCCGTCATAAAAACTGTAGCTAGCTGTCATTAAAAACTGTAGCTAGCTGTCATAAGAACTGTAGCTGTCATAAAAACTGTAGCTAGCTGTCATTAAAAACTGTTGCTAGCTGTCATAAGAACTGTAGCTGTCATAAAAACTGTAGCTAGCTGTCATTAAAAACTGTTGCTAGCTGTCATAAGAACTGTAGCTGTAATAAAAACTGTAGCTAGCTGTCATAAAAACTGTAGCTAGCTGTCATTAAAAACTGTAGCTAGCTGTCATAAGAACTGTAGCTGTCATAAAAACTGTAGCTAGCTGTCATTAAAAACTGTTGCTAGCTGTCATAAGAACTGTAGCTGTAATAAAAACTGTAGCTAGCTGTCATAAAAACTGTAGCTTGCTGTCATAAAAACTAGCTAGCTGTCATAAAAACTGTAGCTAGCTGTCATAAAAACTGTAGCTAGCTGTCATGAAAACTGTAGCTAGCTGTCATAAAAACTGTAGCTGTAATAAAAACTGTAGCTAGCTGTCATAAAAACTGTAGCTAGCTGTCATAAAAACTGTAGCTGTAATAAAAACTGTAGCTAGCTGTCATAAAAACTGTAGCTAGCTGTCATAAAAACTGTAGCAGTAATAAAAACAGTAGCTAGCTGTCATAAAAACTGTAGCTACCTGTCATAAAAACTGTAGTTGTAATAAAAACAGTAGCTAGCTGTCATAAAAACTGTAGCTAGCTGTAATAAAAACTGTATCTAGCCATCATAAAAACTGTAGCTAGCTGTCATAAAAACTAGCTAGCTGTCATAAAAACTGTAGCTAGCTGTCATAATAACTGTCATAAAAACTAGCTAGCTGTCATAAAACTAGCTGTCATAAAAACTGTAGCTGTCAGAAAAACTAGCTGTCATAAAAACTAGCTAGCCATCATAAAAACTGTAGCTGTCATAAAAACTAGCTGTCATAAAAGCTAGCTAGCTGTCATAAAATTGTAGCTAGCTGTCATAAAAACTGTAGCTGTCATAAAAACTATAGCTGTTGGAGCTAGAGAATTCACATGAGTGCCACCATTTTCTCCAAACTTGTACCCATAATTTCATTTATATTCACTCTTTTTTGTATCTATCTCTGTGTAATCTTTAGCAGCTTATTGTGATAAACATACAATTTTAGGCAGCTTCACGTATTGCAGGAATGGGATATCTGTAACAGCTGAAATGAGAGAGACCATCGGTGCCAGTTTTCATGCCTTTCTCTGCCTTTGCAGGACAGATGGCCTGCTGGCCATTGTTGTCTGTGACCAGTTCGGCATCCCCCTTCTCAAAGGTGAGGACTGGCCTGCGTCTCCTGTCTGTGTGCTGACTGAATGTCCGGCTTTCATGCACCATCCCTCATGAATATGCATGCAGTGCATGTCATTGGGAGGTTAAGCTCCTGCGACTTCATGCTAAGCACAGATGCCTGCCATAGTCACCTTTGACCTGGGTGACTAGTGGACAGATGTGTTGTGATAGTCTTGGAATACTTTATCCACAGTTTTGTTGGATGAGTGCAAGAGTCGGGCACCTCCAACACAAGACTGCTGTTGTTCATTGTGGTGTTGAGTGATGAATACTCCATACTGGATTCCAGTCATCCGGGCCAGGTCATGCAGATGAATTGCTAGATGCCAGAGACCAACGTTTGAAGTTGATGTTTTGTCTCCAACAACTGGTCCAGAATCCAGATACTTTGTAAGAGATATTGACATGGACTGACCTCTTTTGATGGATGACCTTTGACCATGTCCCACATCTGGTTGCTATGTCAGTTGTCATTGCAGTCAGACACTATGTCAAGCAGTGAATCACTGTCTGTCTGTCTGTCTGTCTGTCTGTCTGTCTGTCTGTCTGTCTGTCTGTCTGTCTGTCTGTCTGTCTGTCTGTCTGTCTGTCTGTCTGTCTGTCTGTGTGTCTGTCTGTCTGTCTGTCTGTCTGACTGCCTGTCTGTCTAGGAAGACATTGTTTAGCAGTTCTTACTTCCATTAATGTATATATGGTTAATGAAAAGATTGAAAAGCCCATAAAAACAAAAGAGTAAAAAATGAAGTCCTAAGATCTGTGTACAGTCGCTTGGAGAGTACCCACGTTGAATAGGACTCTACTAGGATGGTTGCTGTGCTGACTACATCACTCCCACACTTTGCAAGGATGGGTTGTAGCAGCTGTTAGGAGTTGCTGTGCTGACTACATCACTCCCACACTTTGCAAGGATGGGTTGTAGCAGCTGTTAGGAGTTGCTGTGCTGACTACATCACTCCCACACTTTGCAAGGATGGGTTGTAGCAGCTGTTAGGAGTTGCTGTGCTGACTACATCACTCCCACACTTTGCAAGGATGGGTTGTAGCAGCTGTTAGGAGTTGCTGTGCTGACTACATCACTCCCACACTTTGCAAGGATGGGTTGTAGCAGCTGTTAGGAGTTGCTGTGAAGTGCACATGTACAGCACTCTGGAAACATGTCATTTTCTCTTTTTTGCATATGAATAATAATTATGATGTTATACAAAAGGGGAATGTTAGACAAAAGACAACTGCATTACACTCATTTACAGCAATGCTGTCATGCAAAAGGTGTTGAAATGCAAAAGATGCAGTGTTGTAGTTCTACCCCTGGGATGGGAACATCTGGGTTTATTTAAAGGGGAATGTTTGGAAAAAAGAAGAAAAAGTATCCAGGCAGAGAAAGAAAACCTGTGTGAAAACATTTTTGGGATACAGTCTCCTTTTCCACACTGATGCTGACACTCAGGGCTTGTCATAGAGTGGCTCTCTGCAGGTGCCAGTGCTGATGACTTGTCAGTCCAAATCCAGTCAAACCTTGTTCTCATTTGGAAAGGATCCATGGTTGAGTTCCATTCTGTGGAGCAGTCCTTGAGAGAAATTGTAGACAGAGCTTGGAGCTGAGGCCAGGGCAGGAGGCAGGCTCGGGTTTCAAGGAGGTCTGATGGAAAGGTTCCCTGCTATCATGTGCACCACCAGACTTTATCTGTCAGACACCTTAAAACAGCGGCAACAGCTAACAGCCCCACTGTGCTATGTCTGCCCTGGGGCTGGGGTGGTCCTCCCCACTCTGGCAGCCATCCTCTCTACTGACACTAGGCCCCACTTACAGCCATAACCTACAGATCCCGCCCTCTTCCCACTCTCCCCACTGTGCAGTGGGTTTGTGGGCTTTGTAAACAAACAGCAGCCTACAGGTCTCCATCTGAGCAGCAGGTGTAAAGGCATGCTGGGAAGTTTCCCAGACTCCTGGTTGTCACCCCCCCCTGCTGAGCCCTGTCTTGGGACCAGCCACCTCACTGTCTAACCCAGATAACCAACACCCCCCCCCCCCCCCCCCCCACCCCCACCCATGCAACCCCAACCCCACTCCCAACCCATCCACAGTGCTGTCTTGTGTGGCAGCCTGTTTGGAGAAAAATATGTTTTGTATATATTTTGGGTCATTGATCATGGCTGCCCATGGAGATGCAGCTCTTTGTTGAAGTGGTAAATGCGTACTGTCACTGAGCAATGTATTTTTGCTCCTGTGTGTGTGTGTGTGTGTGTGTGTGTGTGTGTGTGTGTGTGTCTTTTGTACACGGGTGTGTGTGTATTTGTGTGTGTGTGTGTGTGTGTTTGTGTATGTGTGTGCGTGTGTGTGTGTGTGTGTGTGTGTGTGTGTGTGTCTGTCTTTGTACATAGGTGTGTGTCTGTGTGTGTGTGTGTGTGTGTGTGTTTGTACATGGGCGTGTGCTTGTTTGTGTATGTGTGAATGTCTGTGTGCATGTGTAAAAGTGTGTGTGTGTATACATGAGTATGTATATGCGTGCATGTATGTGTGTTTGTATGTTTGTATGTATTTTTGGTTTTGGTATGTGTGTATGTCTTTCTGTATGTGTGTGTTTGTGCCTCTGTGTGTGTGTGTGTGTGTGTGTGTGTGTGTGTGTGTGTGTGTGTGTATTTGTGTGTGTCTGTGTCTGGGTCTGTGAGTGTGTCTGTGTGTGCATGAGTATGTATGTGTGTGCATGTATGTGTGTTTGTATGTTTGTGTGGTTGTGTGTGTGTGTATGTCTTTGTGTGTGTGTTTGTATGTGTGTGTGTGTGTGTGTGTGTGTGTGTGTGTGTGTGTGTGTGTGTTGCAGTCTGTAGTGTGATGCCATGGCTGTGTGTGTTGCAGTCTTTAGTGTGATGCCATGGCTGTGTGTGTGTTGCAGTGTGTAGTGTGATGCCATGGCTGTGTGTGTTGCAGTGTGTAGTGTGATGCCATGGCTGTGTGTGTTGCAGTGTGTAGTGTGATGCCATGGCTGTGTGTGTTGCAGTCTGTAGTGTGATGCCATGGCTGTGTGTGTTGCAGTGTGTAGTGTGATGCCATGGCTGTGTGTGTTGCAGTCTGTAGTGTGATGTCATGGCTGTGTGTGTTGCAGTGTGTAGTGTGATGCCATGGCTGTGTGTGTTGCAGTGTGTAGTGTGATGCCATGGCTGTGTGTGTTGCAGTCTGTAGTGTGATGCCATGGCTGTGTGTGTTGCAGTGTGTAGTGTGATGCCATGGCTGTGTGTGTTGCAGTGTGTAGTGTGATGCCATGGCTGTGTGTGTTGCAGTGTGTAGTGTGATGCCATGGCTGTGTGTGTTGCAGTGTATAGTGTGATGCCATGGCTGTGTGTGTTGCAGTGTGTAGTGTGATGCCATGGCTGTGTGTGTTGCAGTGTGTAGTGTGATGCCATGGCTGTGTGTGTTGCAGTGTGTAGTGTGATGCCATGGCTGTGTGTGTTGCAGTGTGTAGTGTGATGCCATGGCTGTGTGTGTTGCAGTCTTTAGTGTGATGCCATGGCTGTGTGTGTTGCATGCAGTCTGTAGTGTGATGCCATGGCTGTGTGTGTTGCAGTCTGTAGTGTGATGCCATGGCTGTGTGTGTTGCATGCAGTCTGTAGTGTGATGCCATGGCTGTGTGTGTTGCAGTCTGTAGTGTGATGCCATGGCTGTGTGTGTTGCAGTCTGTAGTGTGATGCCATGGCTGTGTGTGTTGCAGTGTGAAGTGTGATGCCATGGCTGTGTGTGTTGCAGTGTATAGTGTGATGCCATGGCTGTGTGTGTTGCAGTCTGTAGTGTGATGTCATGGCTGTGTGTGTTGCAGTGTGTAGTGTGATGCCATGGCTGTGTGTGTTGCAGTGTGTAGTGTGATGCCATGGCTGTGTGTGTTGCAGTGTGTAGTGTGATGCCATGGCTGTGTGTGTTGCAGTGTGTAGTGTGATGCCATGGCTGTGTGTGTTGCAGTGTGTAGTGTGATGCCATGGCTGTGTGTGTTGCAGTGTGTAGTGTGATGCCATGGCTGTGTGTGTTGCAGTCTGTAGTGTGATGCCATGGCTGTGTGTGTTGCAGTGTGTAGTGTGATGCCATGGCTGTGTGTGTTGCAGTCTGTAGTGTGATGCCATGGCTGTGTGTGTTGCAGTGGCGGAGGAGGACTGCCCAGAGCTGGCCCTGCGGCCCAAGTTCCTGGGCGTGTTCCACCCCATGAGTGACCAGGTCTCCAAGATGGGCATGGGGGTCAACAAGAAAATGATTGTCTTCTATGAAAACTACCAGGTCAGTGTCTACTACAAAAACTACCAGATCAGTGTCTACTATGAAAACTACCAGGTCAGTGTCTACTACTAGATCAGTGTCTACTACTAGGTCAGTGTCTACTACTAGGTCAGTGTCTACTACTAGGTCAGTGTCTACTACTAGGTCAGTGTCTACTACTAGGTCAGTGTCTACTACTAGGTCAGTGTCTACTATGAAAGCTACCATGTCAGTGTTTCCAGTGAAAACTACCAGGTCAGTGTCTACTATGAAAACTACCAGGTCAGTGTCTACTATGAAAACTACCAGGTCAGTGTCTACTATGAAAACTACCAGGTCAGTGTCTACTATGAAAACTACCAGGTCAGTGTCTACTTTGAAAACTACCAGGTCAGTGTCTACTATGAAAACTACCAGGTCAGTGTCTACTATGAAAACTACCAGGTCAGTGTCTACTATGAAAACTACCAGGTCAGTGTCTACTATGAAAACTACTAGGTCAGTGTCTACTATGAAAACTACCAGGTCAGTGTCTACTATGAAAACCACCAGGTCAGTGTCTACTTTGAAAGCTACTAGGTCAGTGTCTACTATGAAAGCTACCAGGTCAGTGTCTACTATGAAAACTACCAGGTCAGTGTCTACTGTGAAAACTACCAGGTCAGTGTCTACTATGAAAACTATCAGGTCAGTGTCTACTATGAAAACTACCAGGTCAGTGTCTACTGTGAAAACTACCAGGTCAGTGTCTACTATGAAAACTACCAGGTCAGTGTCTACTATGAAAACTACCAGGTCAGTGTCTACTGTGAAAACTACCAGGTCAGTGTCTACTATGAAAACTACCAGGTCAGTGTCTACTGTGAAAAATACCAGGTCAGTGTCTACTATGAAAGCTACCAGGTCAGTGTCTACTATGAAAGCTACCAGGTCAGTGCCTACTATGAAAGCTACCAGGTCAGTGTCTACTAAGAAAACTACCAGGTCAGTGTCTACTGTGAAAACTACCAGGTCAGTGTCTACTATGAAAGCTACCAGGTCAGTGTCTACTAAGAAAACTACCAGGTCAGTGTCTACTGTGAAAACTACCAGGTCAGTGTCTACTACTAGGTCAGTGTCTACTAAGAAAACTACTAGGTCAGTGTCTACTACTAGGTCAGTGTCTACTTTGAAAACTACCAGGTCAGTGTCTACTAAGAAAACTACTAGGTCAGTGTCTACTACTAGGTCAGTGTCTACTAAGAAAACCACCAGGTCAGTGTCTACTTTGAAAGCTACCAGGTCAGTGTCTACTATGAAAGCTACCAGGTCAGTGTCTACTACTAGGTCAGTGTCTACTACTAGGTCAGTGTCTACTATGAAAACTACCAGGTCAGTGTCTACTATGAAAACTACCAGGTCAGTGTCTACTATGAAAACCACTAGGTCAGTGTCTACTACTAGGTCAGTGTCTACTACTAGGTCAGTGTCTACTACTAGGTCAGTGTCTACTACTAGGTCAGTGTCTACTACTAGGTCAGTGTCTACTACTAGGTCAGTGTCTACTATGAAAACCACTAGGTCAGTGTCTACTACTAGGTCAGTGTCTACTACTAGGTCAGTGTCTACTATGAAAACTACCAGGTCAGTGTCTACTTTGAAAACTACCAGGTCAGTGTCTACTATGAAAACCACTAGGTCAGTGTCTACTACTAGGTCAGTGTCTACTATGAAAACCACTAGGTCAGTGTCTACTACTAGGTCAGTGTCTACTACCAGGTCAGTGTCTACTACTAGGTCAGTGTCTACTTTGAAATCTACCAGGTCAGTGTCTACTTTGAAATCTACCAGGTCAGTGTCTACTACTAGGTCAGTGTCTACTACTAGGTCAGTGTCTACTATGAAAACTACCAGGTCAGTGTCTACTATGAAAACTACCAGGTCAGTGTCTACTATGAAAACTACCAGGTCAGTGTCTACTGTGAAAACTACCAGGTCAGTGTCTACTATGAAAACTACCAGGTCAGTGTCTACTACTAGGTCAGTGTCTACTACTAGGTCAGTGTCTACTACTAGGTCAGTGTCTACTACTAGGTCAGTGTCTACTTTGAAAACTACCAGGTCAGTGTCTACTATGAAAACTACCAGGTCAGTGTCTACTATGAAAACCACCAGGTCAGTGTCTACTTTGAAATCTACCAGGTCAGTGTCTACTTTGAAAACTACCAGGTCAGTGTCTACTATGAAAACCACTAGGTCAGTGTCTACTTTGAAAACTACCAGGTCAGTGTCTACTATGAAAGCTACTAGGTCAGTGTCTACTATGAAAGCTACCAGGTCAGTGTCTACTTTGAAAGCTACCAGGTCAGTGTCTACTAAGAAAACTACCAGGTCAGTGTCTACTATGAAAGCTACCAGGTCAGTGTCTACTACCAGGTCAGTGTCTACTTTGAAAGCTACCAGGTCAGTGTCTACTTTGAAAGCTACCAGGTCAGTGTCTACTATGAAAGCTACCAGGTCAGTGTCTACTACCAGGTCAGTGTCTACTATGAAAACCACCAGGTCAGTGTCTACTATGAAAACCACTAGGTCAGTGTCTACTTTGAAATCTACCAGGTCAGTGTCTACTATGAAAACTACCAGGTCAGTGTCTACTTTGAAAGCTACCAGGTCAGTGTCTACTTTGAAAACTACCAGGTCAGTGTCTACTATGAAAACTACCAGGTCAGTGTCTACTATGAAAACTACCAGGTCAGTGTCTACTTTGAAAGCTACCAGGTCAGTGTCTACTTTGAAAACTACCAGGTCAGTGTCTACTATGAAAGCTACTAGGTCAGTGTCTACTATGAAAACTACCAGGTCAGTGTCTACTTTGAAAGCTACCAGGTCAGTGTCTACTTTGAAAACTACCAGGTCAGTGTCTACTATGAAAACTACCAGGTCAGTGTCTACTATGAAAACTACCAGGTCAGTGTCTATAATAATGAAAGCTACCAGGTCAGTGTCTACTAAGAAAACTACCAGGTCAGTGTCTACTTTGAAAACTACCAGGTCAGTGTCTACTATGAAAACTACCAGGTCAGTGTCTACTATGAAAGCTACCAGGTCAGTGTCTACTACTAGGTCAGTGTCTACTATGAAAACTACCAGGTCAGTGTCTATAATAATGCAAGCTACCAGGTCAGTGTCTACTTTGAAAACTACCAGGTCAGTGTCTACTTTGAAAACTACCAGGTCAGTGTCTACTAAGAAAACTACCAGGTCAGTGTCTACTTTGAAAACTACCAGGTCAGTGTCTACTTTGAAAACTACCAGGTCAGTGTCTACTAAGAAAACTACCAGGTCAGTGTCTACTAAGAAAACTACCAGGTCAGTGTCTACTATGAAAACTACCAGGTCAGTGTCTACTTTGAAAACTACCAGGTCAGTGTCTACTTTGAAAACTACCAGGTCAGTGTCTACTATGAAAACTACCAGGTCAGTGTCTACTTTGAAAACTACCAGGTCAGTGTCTACTATGAAAACTACTAGGTCAGTGTCTACTAAGAAAACTACCAGGTCAGTGTCTACTTTGAAAACTACCAGGTCAGTGTCTACTAAGAAAACTACCAGGTCAGTGTCTACTATGAAAGCTACCAGGTCAGTGTCTACTTTGAAAACTACCAGGTCAGTGTCTACTAAGAAAACTACCAGGTCAGTGTCTACTTTGAAAACTACCAGGTCAGTGTCTACTTTGAAAACTACCAGGTCAGTGTCTACTTTGAAAACTACCAGGTCAGTGTCTACTTTGAAAACTACCAGGTCAGTGTCTACTATGAAAACTACCAGGTCAGTGTCTACTATGAAAACTACCAGGTCAGTGTCTATAATAATGAAAGCTACCAGGTCAGTGTCTACTTTGAAAACTACCAGGTCAGTGTCTACTTTGAAAACTACCAGGTCAGTGTCTACTAAGAAAACTACCAGGTCAGTGTCTACTATGAAAACTACCAGGTCAGTGTCTACTATGAAAACTACTAGGTCAGTGTCTACTAAGAAAGCTACCAGGTCAGTGTCTACTAAGAAAACTACTAGGTCAGTGTCTACTAAGAAAACTACCAGGTCAGTGTCTACTATGAAAACTACCAGTTCAGTGTCTACTATGAAAACTACCAGGTCAGTGTCTACTATGAAAGCTACCAGGTCAGTGTCTACTATGAAAACTACCAGGTCAGTGTCTACTATGAAAACTACCAGGTCAGTGTCTACTATGAAAACTACCAGGTCAGTGTCTACTATGAAAACTACCAGGTCAGTGTCTACTATGAAAACTATCAGGTCAGTGTCTACTATGAAAACCACCAGGTCAGTGTCTACTAAGAAAACTACCAGGTCAGTGTCTACTATGAAAACTATCAGGTCAGTGTCTACTATGAAAACCACCAGGTCAGTGTCTACTATGAAAACTTCCAGGTCAGTGTCTACTAAGAAAACTACCAGGTCAGTGTCTACTATGAAAACTACCAGGTCAGTGTCTACTATGAAAACTACCAGGTCAGTGTCTACTATGAAAACTACCAGGTCAGTGTCTACTATGAAAACCACTAGGTCAGTGTCTACTGTGAAAACTACCAGGTCAGTGTCTACTATGAAAACCACTAGGTCAGTGTCTACTGTGAAAACTACCAGGTCAGTGTCTACTATGAAAACTATCAGGTCAGTGTCTACTATGAAAACTACCAGGTCAGTGTCTACTATGAAAACCACCAGGTCAGTGTCTACTTTGAAAGCTACTAGGTCAGTGTCTACTATGAAAACTACCAGGTCAGTGTCTACTATGAAAACCACCAGGTCAGTGTCTACTTTGAAAGCTACTAGGTCAGTGTCTACTATGAAAGCTACCAGGTCAGTGTCTACTTTGAAAACTACCAGGTCAGTGTCTACTATGAAAGCTACCAGGTCAGTGTCTACTACCAGGTCAGTGTCTACTTTGAAAACTACCAGGTCAGTGTCTACTGTGAAAACTACCAGGTCAGTGTCTACTATGAAAACCACCAGGTCAGTGTCTACTTTGAAATCTACCAGGTCAGTGTCTACTTTGAAAACTACCAGGTCAGTGTCTACTATGAAAACCACTAGGTCAGTGTCTACTTTGAAATCTACCAGGTCTGTGTCTACTATGAAAGCTACTAGGTCAGTGTCTACTATGAAAACTACCAGGTCAGTGTCTACTTTGAAAGCTACCAGGTCAGTGTCTACTTTGAAAACTACCAGGTCAGTGTCTACTATGAAAACTACCAGGTCAGTGTCTACTATGAAAACTACCAGGTCAGTGTCTATAATAATGAAAGCTACCAGGTCAGTGTCTACTAAGAAAACTACCAGGTCAGTGTCTACTATGAAAACTACCAGGTCAGTGTCTACTTTGAAAACTACCAGGTCAGTGTCTACTAAGAAAACTACCAGGTCAGTGTCTACTTTGAAAACTACCAGGTCAGTGTCTACTAAGAAAACTACCAGGTCAGTGTCTACTTTGAAAACTACCAGGTCAGTGTCTACTTTGAAAACTACCAGGTCAGTGTCTACTAAGAAAACTACCAGGTCAGTGTCTACTTTGAAAACTACCAGGTCAGTGTCTACTATGAAAACTACCAGGTCAGTGTCTACTAAGAAAACTACCAGGTCAGTGTCTACTTTGAAAACTACTAGGTCAGTGTCTACTAAGAAAACTACCAGGTCAGTGTCTACTTTGAAAACTACCAGGTCAGTGTCTACTAAGAAAACTACCAGGTCAGTGTCTACTTTGAAAACTACCAGGTCAGTGTCTACTTTGAAAACTACCAGGTCAGTGTCTACTATGAAAACTACCAGGTCAGTGTCTACTATGAAAACTACCAGGTCAGTGTCTACTATGAAAACTACCAGGTCAGTGTCTATAATAATGAAAGCTACCAGGTCAGTGTCTACTTTGAAAACTACCAGGTCAGTGTCTACTTTGAAAACTACCAGGTCAGTGTCTACTAAGAAAACTACCAGGTCAGTGTCTACTATGAAAACTACTAGGTCAGTGTCTACTATGAAAACTACCAGGTCAGTGTCTACTATGAAAACTACCAGGTCAGTGTCTACTAAGAAAACTACCAGGTCAGTGTCTACTATGAAAACTACCAGGTCAGTGTCTACTATGAAAACTACCAGGTCAGTGTCTACTATGAAAACTACCAGGTCAGTGTCTACTATGAAAACTACCAGGTCAGTGTCTACTATGAAAACTATCAGGTCAGTGTCTACTATGAAAACCACCAGGTCAGTGTCTACTATGAAAACTACCAGGTCAGTGTCTACTATGAAAACTATCAGGTCAGTGTCTACTATGAAAACCACCAGGTCAGTGTCTACTATGAAAACTTCCAGGTCAGTGTCTACTATGAAAACTACCAGGTCAGTGTCTACTATGAAAACTACCAGGTCAGTGTCTACTATGAAAACTACCAGGTCAGTGTCTACTATGAAAACCACTAGGTCAGTGTCTACTGTGAAAACTACCAGGTCAGTGTCTACTATGAAAACCACTAGGTCAGTGTCTACTGTGAAAACTACCAGGTCAGTGTCTACTATGAAAACTATCAGGTCAGTGTCTACTATGAAAACTACCAGGTCAGTGTCTACTATGAAAACCACCAGGTCAGTGTCTACTTTGAAAGCTACTAGGTCAGTGTCTACTATGAAAACTACCAGGTCAGTGTCTACTATGAAAACCACCAGGTCAGTGTCTACTTTGAAAGCTACTAGGTCAGTGTCTACTATGAAAGCTACCAGGTCAGTGTCTACTATGAAAACTACCAGGTCAGTGTCTACTGTGAAAACTACCAGGTCAGTGTCTACTATGAAAACTATCAGGTCAGTGTCTACTATGAAAACTACCAGGTCAGTGTCTACTGTGAAAACTACCAGGTCAGTGTCTACTATGAAAACTACCAGGTCAGTGTCTACTATGAAAACTACCAGGTCAGTGTCTACTGTGAAAACTACCAGGTCAGTGTCTACTATGAAAACTACCAGGTCAGTGTCTACTGTGAAAAATACCAGGTCAGTGTCTACTATGAAAGCTACCAGGTCAGTGTCTACTATGAAAGCTACCAGGTCAGTGCCTACTATGAAAGCTACCAGGTCAGTGTCTACTAAGAAAACTACCAGGTCAGTGTCTACTGTGAAAACTACCAGGTCAGTGTCTACTATGAAAGCTACCAGGTCAGTGTCTACTAAGAAAACTACCAGGTCAGTGTCTACTGTGAAAACTACCAGGTCAGTGTCTACTACTAGGTCAGTGTCTACTAAGAAAACTACTAGGTCAGTGTCTACTACTAGGTCAGTGTCTACTTTGAAAACTACCAGGTCAGTGTCTACTAAGAAAACTACTAGGTCAGTGTCTACTACTAGGTCAGTGTCTACTAAGAAAACCACCAGGTCAGTGTCTACTTTGAAAGCTACCAGGTCAGTGTCTACTATGAAAGCTACCAGGTCAGTGTCTACTACTAGGTCAGTGTCTACTACTAGGTCAGTGTCTACTATGAAAACTACCAGGTCAGTGTCTACTATGAAAACTACCAGGTCAGTGTCTACTATGAAAACCACTAGGTCAGTGTCTACTACTAGGTCAGTGTCTACTACTAGGTCAGTGTCTACTACTAGGTCAGTGTCTACTACTAGGTCAGTGTCTACTACTAGGTCAGTGTCTACTACTAGGTCAGTGTCTACTATGAAAACCACTAGGTCAGTGTCTACTACTAGGTCAGTGTCTACTACTAGGTCAGTGTCTACTATGAAAACTACCAGGTCAGTGTCTACTTTGAAAACTACCAGGTCAGTGTCTACTATGAAAACCACTAGGTCAGTGTCTACTACTAGGTCAGTGTCTACTATGAAAACCACTAGGTCAGTGTCTACTACTAGGTCAGTGTCTACTACCAGGTCAGTGTCTACTACTAGGTCAGTGTCTACTTTGAAATCTACCAGGTCAGTGTCTACTTTGAAATCTACCAGGTCAGTGTCTACTACTAGGTCAGTGTCTACTACTAGGTCAGTGTCTACTATGAAAACTACCAGGTCAGTGTCTACTATGAAAACTACCAGGTCAGTGTCTACTATGAAAACTACCAGGTCAGTGTCTACTGTGAAAACTACCAGGTCAGTGTCTACTATGAAAACTACCAGGTCAGTGTCTACTACTAGGTCAGTGTCTACTACTAGGTCAGTGTCTACTACTAGGTCAGTGTCTACTACTAGGTCAGTGTCTACTTTGAAAACTACCAGGTCAGTGTCTACTATGAAAACTACCAGGTCAGTGTCTACTATGAAAACCACCAGGTCAGTGTCTACTTTGAAATCTACCAGGTCAGTGTCTACTTTGAAAACTACCAGGTCAGTGTCTACTATGAAAACCACTAGGTCAGTGTCTACTTTGAAAACTACCAGGTCAGTGTCTACTATGAAAGCTACTAGGTCAGTGTCTACTATGAAAGCTACCAGGTCAGTGTCTACTTTGAAAGCTACCAGGTCAGTGTCTACTAAGAAAACTACCAGGTCAGTGTCTACTATGAAAGCTACCAGGTCAGTGTCTACTACCAGGTCAGTGTCTACTTTGAAAGCTACCAGGTCAGTGTCTACTTTGAAAGCTACCAGGTCAGTGTCTACTATGAAAGCTACCAGGTCAGTGTCTACTACCAGGTCAGTGTCTACTATGAAAACCACCAGGTCAGTGTCTACTATGAAAACCACTAGGTCAGTGTCTACTTTGAAATCTACCAGGTCAGTGTCTACTATGAAAACTACCAGGTCAGTGTCTACTTTGAAAGCTACCAGGTCAGTGTCTACTTTGAAAACTACCAGGTCAGTGTCTACTATGAAAACTACCAGGTCAGTGTCTACTATGAAAACTACCAGGTCAGTGTCTACTTTGAAAGCTACCAGGTCAGTGTCTACTTTGAAAACTACCAGGTCAGTGTCTACTATGAAAGCTACTAGGTCAGTGTCTACTATGAAAACTACCAGGTCAGTGTCTACTTTGAAAGCTACCAGGTCAGTGTCTACTTTGAAAACTACCAGGTCAGTGTCTACTATGAAAACTACCAGGTCAGTGTCTACTATGAAAACTACCAGGTCAGTGTCTATAATAATGAAAGCTACCAGGTCAGTGTCTACTATGAAAACTACCAGGTCAGTGTCTACTTTGAAAACTACCAGGTCAGTGTCTACTATGAAAACTACCAGGTCAGTGTCTACTATGAAAACTACCAGGTCAGTGTCTACTATGAAAACTATCAGGTCAGTGTCTACTATGAAAACCACCAGGTCAGTGTCTACTATGAAAACTACCAGGTCAGTGTCTACTATGAAAACTATCAGGTCAGTGTCTACTATGAAAACCACCAGGTCAGTGTCTACTATGAAAACTTCCAGGTCAGTGTCTACTAAGAAAACTACCAGGTCAGTGTCTACTATGAAAACTACCAGGTCAGTGTCTACTATGAAAACTACCAGGTCAGTGTCTACTATGAAAACTACCAGGTCAGTGTCTACTATGAAAACCACTAGGTCAGTGTCTACTGTGAAAACTACCAGGTCAGTGTCTACTATGAAAACCACTAGGTCAGTGTCTACTGTGAAAACTACCAGGTCAGTGTCTACTATGAAAACTATCAGGTCAGTGTCTACTATGAAAACTACCAGGTCAGTGTCTACTATGAAAACCACCAGGTCAGTGTCTACTTTGAAAGCTACTAGGTCAGTGTCTACTATGAAAACTACCAGGTCAGTGTCTACTATGAAAACCACCAGGTCAGTGTCTACTTTGAAAGCTACTAGGTCAGTGTCTACTATGAAAGCTACCAGGTCAGTGTCTACTATGAAAACTACCAGGTCAGTGTCTACTGTGAAAACTACCAGGTCAGTGTCTACTATGAAAACTATCAGGTCAGTGTCTACTATGAAAACTACCAGGTCAGTGTCTACTGTGAAAACTACCAGGTCAGTGTCTACTATGAAAACTACCAGGTCAGTGTCTACTATGAAAACTACCAGGTCAGTGTCTACTGTGAAAACTACCAGGTCAGTGTCTACTATGAAAACTACCAGGTCAGTGTCTACTGTGAAAAATACCAGGTCAGTGTCTACTATGAAAGCTACCAGGTCAGTGTCTACTATGAAAGCTACCAGGTCAGTGCCTACTATGAAAGCTACCAGGTCAGTGTCTACTAAGAAAACTACCAGGTCAGTGTCTACTGTGAAAACTACCAGGTCAGTGTCTACTATGAAAGCTACCAGGTCAGTGTCTACTAAGAAAACTACCAGGTCAGTGTCTACTGTGAAAACTACCAGGTCAGTGTCTACTACTAGGTCAGTGTCTACTAAGAAAACTACTAGGTCAGTGTCTACTACTAGGTCAGTGTCTACTTTGAAAACTACCAGGTCAGTGTCTACTAAGAAAACTACTAGGTCAGTGTCTACTACTAGGTCAGTGTCTACTAAGAAAACCACCAGGTCAGTGTCTACTTTGAAAGCTACCAGGTCAGTGTCTACTATGAAAGCTACCAGGTCAGTGTCTACTACTAGGTCAGTGTCTACTACTAGGTCAGTGTCTACTATGAAAACTACCAGGTCAGTGTCTACTATGAAAACTACCAGGTCAGTGTCTACTATGAAAACCACTAGGTCAGTGTCTACTACTAGGTCAGTGTCTACTACTAGGTCAGTGTCTACTACTAGGTCAGTGTCTACTACTAGGTCAGTGTCTACTACTAGGTCAGTGTCTACTACTAGGTCAGTGTCTACTATGAAAACCACTAGGTCAGTGTCTACTACTAGGTCAGTGTCTACTACTAGGTCAGTGTCTACTATGAAAACTACCAGGTCAGTGTCTACTTTGAAAACTACCAGGTCAGTGTCTACTATGAAAACCACTAGGTCAGTGTCTACTACTAGGTCAGTGTCTACTATGAAAACCACTAGGTCAGTGTCTACTACTAGGTCAGTGTCTACTACCAGGTCAGTGTCTACTACTAGGTCAGTGTCTACTTTGAAATCTACCAGGTCAGTGTCTACTTTGAAATCTACCAGGTCAGTGTCTACTACTAGGTCAGTGTCTACTACTAGGTCAGTGTCTACTATGAAAACTACCAGGTCAGTGTCTACTATGAAAACTACCAGGTCAGTGTCTACTATGAAAACTACCAGGTCAGTGTCTACTGTGAAAACTACCAGGTCAGTGTCTACTATGAAAACTACCAGGTCAGTGTCTACTACTAGGTCAGTGTCTACTACTAGGTCAGTGTCTACTACTAGGTCAGTGTCTACTACTAGGTCAGTGTCTACTTTGAAAACTACCAGGTCAGTGTCTACTATGAAAACTACCAGGTCAGTGTCTACTATGAAAACCACCAGGTCAGTGTCTACTTTGAAATCTACCAGGTCAGTGTCTACTTTGAAAACTACCAGGTCAGTGTCTACTATGAAAACCACTAGGTCAGTGTCTACTTTGAAAACTACCAGGTCAGTGTCTACTATGAAAGCTACTAGGTCAGTGTCTACTATGAAAGCTACCAGGTCAGTGTCTACTTTGAAAGCTACCAGGTCAGTGTCTACTAAGAAAACTACCAGGTCAGTGTCTACTATGAAAGCTACCAGGTCAGTGTCTACTACCAGGTCAGTGTCTACTTTGAAAGCTACCAGGTCAGTGTCTACTTTGAAAGCTACCAGGTCAGTGTCTACTATGAAAGCTACCAGGTCAGTGTCTACTACCAGGTCAGTGTCTACTATGAAAACCACCAGGTCAGTGTCTACTATGAAAACCACTAGGTCAGTGTCTACTTTGAAATCTACCAGGTCAGTGTCTACTATGAAAACTACCAGGTCAGTGTCTACTTTGAAAGCTACCAGGTCAGTGTCTACTTTGAAAACTACCAGGTCAGTGTCTACTATGAAAACTACCAGGTCAGTGTCTACTATGAAAACTACCAGGTCAGTGTCTACTTTGAAAGCTACCAGGTCAGTGTCTACTTTGAAAACTACCAGGTCAGTGTCTACTATGAAAGCTACTAGGTCAGTGTCTACTATGAAAACTACCAGGTCAGTGTCTACTTTGAAAGCTACCAGGTCAGTGTCTACTTTGAAAACTACCAGGTCAGTGTCTACTATGAAAACTACCAGGTCAGTGTCTACTATGAAAACTACCAGGTCAGTGTCTATAATAATGAAAGCTACCAGGTCAGTGTCTACTATGAAAACTACCAGGTCAGTGTCTACTTTGAAAACTACCAGGTCAGTGTCTACTATGAAAACTACCAGGTCAGTGTCTACTATGAAAGCTACCAGGTCAGTGTCTACTACTAGGTCAGTGTCTACTATGAAAACTACCAGGTCAGTGTCTATAATAATGCAAGCTACCAGGTCAGTGTCTACTTTGAAAACTACCAGGTCAGTGTCTACTTTGAAAACTACCAGGTCAGTGTCTACTAAGAAAACTACCAGGTCAGTGTCTACTTTGAAAACTACCAGGTCAGTGTCTACTTTGAAAACTACCAGGTCAGTGTCTACTAAGAAAACTACCAGGTCAGTGTCTACTAAGAAAACTACCAGGTCAGTGTCTACTATGAAAACTACCAGGTCAGTGTCTACTTTGAAAACTACCAGGTCAGTGTCTACTTTGAAAACTACCAGGTCAGTGTCTACTAAGAAAACTACCAGGTCAGTGTCTACTTTGAAAACTACCAGGTCAGTGTCTACTATGAAAACTACTAGGTCAGTGTCTACTAAGAAAACTACCAGGTCAGTGTCTACTTTGAAAACTACCAGGTCAGTGTCTACTNNNTACAGGACTGTTGCCTGGTGTTGCTGTGTCTGTACAGGACTGTCGCCTGGTGTTGCAGTGTCTGTACAGGACTGTTGCCTGGTGTTGCAGTATCTGTACAGGAATGTTGCCTGGTGTTGCAGTGTCTGTACAGGACTGTTGCCTGGTGTTGCTGTGTCTGTACAGGACTGTCGCCTGGTGTTGCAGTGTCTGTACAGGACTGTTGCCTGGTGTTGCAGTATCTGTACAGGACTGTTGTTTGGTGTTGCACTGATGATGCTGTGTCTACAGGTGACCTCATAGGACTGGAGAAGGAGCTGTCAAGACTCATGGATGTCCTGAAACATGTCCGGGAGTTGAGCGAAGGCCGCTCCAGCCAGTGAGGGAATGTGGGTGCCCCTCCCTGCGCTCCTTGGCAGCTTGCAGTTCTCCATGAAACTCTTCCTTAGCTGATGCACTGACAGGGCAGCCTCGCCTTGACTGGAGTCCACATATGATGTGAAGTGAAAATGGACAGTCATGGTGAAGAAGATTCTCTGGCTAGACCTCCAGACAGTTGTCTGGTGATGACAGATTGTACAGGTTGCAGCGCTGGAAAGCTGCAGCATGCAAGTTTTCCCGTGTAGAATTGTACTCTCCTGCACATTTTTCTTCTTCAACGGGAATTGAAAACAGTTTCCCTGCTGCTTTTGTTAAAAAAACCACATGTCAAGTCCAGCATTGACAGCTTGTTCAGTTGTTGACTGTCAAAATGCATGGTTGGATTATTGATATAAGCACTGGAGCATGTTAATACTATGTGTTGTAGGAATTTAAGTTGGTCCTTAATTTGTGCGTGCATGTGACTGATGCTGTGCATGGTGTGAATTTACTGTTATGAAGGCTTTATAAATCATCGTGTGAATTCATTCTGGTAATGAAGGTATTGTATATCATGGTGTGAATTTATTCACTCTGGTAATGAAAGTATTGTATATCATGATGTGAATTACTCTGGAAATGGAGGTATTGTATATTATGGTGTGAATTTACTCTTGTTGTGAAGGCATTGTATGTGGTGGTGTGAATTACTCTTGTTGTGAAGGCATTGTATGTGGTGGTGCTACGGGTTTCACTTAGTTTGCCTTGCAGGACCTCTTTGACACGCGATTGCCTAAACCTTCATAAGTACAACAATCCTTTTTTTTCCTTTTTGTAGCAGAGACTGAAACAAAATTCAAACCATGCTTTCTAATTTATTTGTCTTCAAATATGTGTGTATGGAAAAGGAGGGAGGGGATGGGTGAGTGTGGGGAGGGAGGGAGAGAGAGAGGGTGGGGTGGGGTGGTGGTGAAGAGAGAGAGAGAGGGAGAGGGGTTGACATTAACAACATGATCTCATTGCTGATTGCTCCTATACAAAATTCCACTGACACATATGTGGATATTCTTGTACATGAGGAGTGGTCGTTCTTTCCTGTTTTGCATACTTTAAAAAAATACAATATTTTATCCTGCTTTCATTCATACTGTATGAATAGGTATGCGAATTTGTACCAAGTTGCAGCTGGCAACAAACATTTGGCAGTTGCCAAGAAAGAGAGTTGTAGTGGACTGCATGCCAGGGGATGTTCTTGTCTGGAAAGAGGCCACAAGCAGGGGAACTGTGAGGTGGCTGTGACTTTTCTGTTCAAGTTGTGGAGAAGACCACTGTGGTCGCCATTAGCACTGACCTGCATAAGGCCTGTGTTAGTCTTAGGGAAGAGCAAGAACCTTTCAAACACAACTTTAATGAGAAGCTCTTTAGGGAGCTTCCCTTACTTAGCACTGGACATACTTTGATTAAATATTTCAGTTGTCACTCAAAGGATGCTCTAAAATGAATAAAATGTATCAGAATTACAGTAATGAGTTGTTTTGCTTTGTTCTAGTAGTGTCTTTTTTAACTAAATAAAATAGGAAAAGACTCTTTTAGAATAACTTAGTGCTGCATTCTGATGAAATTAAAACTGAAGATACGATTTTTCTCCAGGGAGAGAAACGGTGCTGTTGAAAGTGGCCATGCATGAAATGTGCATGCATTCTTGAAAAAACAGAAGCATGGGAATATGGTGGTCAATGCTACCTCTGAATTGCGCTGCCATCGTGTCTAGTGACCAAGACAATTGAGAGCATGCAGCACCTTACACAAAGCAGTGCGCAGGCCTCGGTGGGCAGTCTAGATCCAACACACCACGCACGCACGCACCAACACGCACACGCCAACAAGCACACACGTGGCAGGAGCAGCAGCTACTAACCTAGCATCCCTTTGCACCTGTGAACTTTGCTACAGACACAATACAACGGATTCTTAGTCGGGCGTAGTAGAGAGCTTTTAATGGTCATTCACGACATATGATACAGGGCCAGTTTATCCTATCAGCTTCATGTTAATCTCTGCGGATTATTTGGGGGTGGGAATAGACTCGCCGTGTTTCCCTGCGATTCGTTAGAGGCAAGTGTCTCGGGAAACCGGTGCTTGACTTGCTGTCAGTTCATGTAATTTTCGTTATCAGAGGCCTCAAATAGCATTAAAAGACTGACCGTACTTGTCCATTCATTCATGCATTCATTCATTAGCTAAGACTAATTTAATGACATTCGTAGACCCATTGATTCCTTCACTCGTTCCTTCATTTAATCTCATCCGGCGATCATACGAACACTTGGACTGTGAATCCATGAGGCTACTGTTCATAGCACTAGTACGACCGCACCTAGAGTTTGGAAATGTAGTATGGGCACCCTATCTGGAAAGAGACAAAAAACTCGTTGAGAGAGTACAGAGGAGGGCCACAAAAATAATTCCGGGATTGAAGGATCTCACATATGAACGAAGACTTGTCAAGATGAGGCTCCCTAGTCTGTGCTACAGAAGAACTAGAGGTGACCTAATAGAAGTGTACAAGTATACGCACGGCATGTACCAGATTGGAGAGAATCTGTTTTCCTGCGATGACAATAGTGTCACAAGAGGTCACGCCTACAAGCTAAAAAAAACCCGATGCAATACGGCTTTACGACAGCATTTCTTCACCCAGCGAGTTATCAACATGTGGAACAGCCTCCCGAATAGCGTAGTTGAGGCACCGAGCCTGAACTCGTTCAAGAACAGAGTGGACAAGCATCTACAAGGATATATGTTCAAGCTGGAGGAACCACTGGCGCAGATGATGCACAGCAATTAGGCCTTTTTTTCTTCTCTTTTTCTTTATCTCACATGTGTTATAGACTAGGCCTGGTAAAAGACCAGCTAGTATCCATAAGAACAATAAAAATACAGCCAGAGAACTACCAGAATCGGCGATAGGCCCTGGACGCCTAAGCAAGCCGAAGAATTCTATTCTATTCTATAAAATTTTATGAAAGCTTTTAAACCACGAAAGCAGTTGAAATGTAGTGGCAGTCTGTATATCAAATCATTTGGGAACTCAAATAAGTTTACACCGTGGATGCACACGTTCGTTCGACAAAAGCCTGCTGCTAGACCGCGGCTTCTCTCCGTAAATGGATTCTGCGCACTGGGTGGTGGATGATCAGCTGATCTAAG